>CM068306.1:88138601-88143601 GCA_034768735.1 Schistosoma mekongi | reverse complement strand
TAGTGAGTGGTCAATGTGATCACAACTTCACTCAGCATTTTTAGTTCAGCTTTAGAAGGCAATCCAATCTTGGATGGACAATTGCACATAAGGTGAAAAACTCATCGCAATATGGCTTGGACTGTATGTCAACCTTATCAAAATACTGTGATTTTCGCGTCTTCACTAAACAGACTCTGTATTCTAAGTCATTAAGGACTTTGGAGGATAAGATTGGTCAGATCGCCGAGGATGCATTTACTTTCTGTGTTTTCTTAAATCCTGAGTTCCATATACGCCACTTTCCTAGAAGTGCTTCCTAATGACGGGAACCAACCACAGTTTAAAATGAGGAAATAGGTTTATTAGTTATTTGGCCCAATAGCATTCCTCATTGCCTGTATTTCTTACGTCCTCATAAAACTTTTATGTAGCATATATCTGCATAGTTGCATCTTATTTTGACGAGGGCATGGACTTAGTCCAGGAAATTATTAACTGTTGAGCTAACTCTCTTTTTAAAGGTAATATTACCTAATTTAGTAATTCTTAGGCTTGGTTTCACTTTCCGTTGTCATATGTAGTCTTGAATTATTTTTCTTATTCTAAACTGTGTACTATTGTTGTTATCATAATTTTGACTTTTGAATAAGTAAAAATCATTTTGATCTGGACACTGTTGGTCATTTTCCCTTTCATTTACTGGGCGAATGTTGTATATCAACAAGTAACTTTTAGCAATGTTTTTTTATCCTAGTCATCCGCAACTAACTTTTGCAAAACATGACCAGTGTTGCACAGCGTTGCGTATATGAAAATGATGATCTTGAGTACTATTAGAGGCATAAAGGTGGTTTTCACTTCCCGGTTACCCACATTATAGAAGAGTTCTCATTCTTGAGGTGCCTGAAAAGGAGCTGGAGTAGAAGTGGCCTCGGTAAAACGAAGTGAAAATTTACTACTTCATCAATAGACTTACTGTATTTACCTAGTACTCTATTCCTAACCCACGTATTGTTTTCTCAATGGTCTCAGTGAACACGAGCAATGCTTTGAAGACATCTGTGATCGAATACCAGGAGCCTACGAATATCCTCTATCCTTAATGGCCATGTTTCACATCCATAAAGTAAGACGGATCGAACTGCTGCTCCAGCGTTTTTTTAGCAAGGTTGTTGTTTTACGGGATGGGGTTGCTAACCCCATGCCCAACCTTCATCCTTTATCTGGGCTTGGGACGGGTAGCAACCCTGGGGGGGGGCTCCAGGCGAAGTTCGAACTGCTGCTCAGCAAACGCGTCCTGTGGTTAGTAGATGGATATCTTGCCTACGCCATAAGTGACGAAAGCTGGGAATAGCTTGTCGGGCCCTATGTATACGAGCCGATTTTTCAGCAGACGCCAGACTATTAAGACTGATGAGGCTTCAAAGATAAGTGGGGCGGTTAACACATTCTAAAGTGTACTTTCACTGAACATTAAAATCTTTATGAATAGCCTTAGATTCACTTACTAGTCGTTTATCATCTATAGTAATAAGATAATGTTCTTATTTCAGTATAGTTCTTATGGATAAATCTTTATTAATGTTTCATATATGTATGTGTATTTGTGTGTGTGTGTGTGTATCCGTGTTAATTGGTAGTAGAAGGTATGCTTAACGTTATTGATACTTAAACTGTTAAGAAAATGTAATTCATTGGATTGTAGTTTCATGTGATTTAAAAGAGAATAAAAAACGATATGCAAACATTAGACTCAATAAGTGATTTAATTTTTATTCTCATCAACAAATTTCCTGTAATGTTTCTTTATCAAATTAAGTTAATGACTATTTGTTTAATCTACTTGGTCTTGATAATTCGGTAAACAGTAATGAAATGACAAATTATGTACTTATATACAGCATAGAGTCAAACATATATGCATCAGTCCAAGTCGTTACACGTGACTGTTGCTGCTACGTAGACATGGTGGTCGAGCTTTCCAATCGTGTTGAACAAATCGAGATATACTGGCTGCAAAAATCGTTCCCTAAGGTTTTACCACATAGAGTAGATCGATAGAAGATCGGTAAGATTAAAAGCAGTAAACCTAAGGTTTGATGGCGAAGTCGTACTGTTCACTGTACAGTTGTGTGAGGGGAGTAGAGTGTTTCTCTCATGCAACATTCCCATGGAAAGGGTGGGGTTAGAAAAAGTCGACCCTAAAACTAAACGCCTCACCTTACTCCACGGCTTTTTGTTTCCGGCAATGTAGCCTTAATGAGCACAGAGTTAACTCACCAAAATCCACTTGTCAAAGGTTCGTGTGTGAACGACCTCTAGCAATTGTCCCTTGGTAACTGTGGTCATACTACAGGTCTTTAAAACCAACTCGAACCCAATTTGCTTTTCTGATACATCAGGATGATGCATCTAAGGTGCAAACAATCAGGAAGTGAAAACCGCCCTCAAACTTCTAACAGTACTCATAATCACCGTCTTCTATTGCTAATTTACGTAATTAAAGCTTTCAGCATATTTGCATAATTGTCTGTTAGTGTTCTTGGTACTTGTTTGATTGTGTCATAGGATTGAGTTGTACTGCTTAGGCTGTAAAATGTTTAGGTAATGTTTAATTCTTTTGAGAATTAATGCTAAATTATCGTCTTACAAGGTGTGTTTATAAATTGTTATATGAAACCTTGGGTTAATTGCTAAGACATTCAACTTCCTGCCATTAAGTTTTATGTTTGAATCCTTCTCTACCTACTTAGATTTTAGTAACTCCGTAATTTTACTAGCCATGTGCACAAATTTGTACTTGGTAAGGAAGATGAAATAGTAAATTTCGATTCATAAGTCTAATTCGTAGCAGTTATAATACCTATTATACAAAGTAATTTAGGGTAATTATGCTACGTTGTACTTAAAGTAAATTGTAAATAATATTCAGACAAATGAATGATGAGTTTGTGGTTAACAAAATACTTAACCTCCAATTACTAGGTGAATGAGTTCAAACTTCATTCCTTTTACTCTAAACTGTAAAGTTGAGTAGTAGCACTAGCCTTTAGATAGAAGTTAGTTATTGGTTAGTTGTATTAGTTGAATGGGACGAATATAAAACCAGTCAGACTAATATTATAAGTCAGTTTCGTCTTAGAAGTTTTAACCGTGATTCAGAGAGGCATAAACTTGATTTCTAATAGGTATTAAGCATTGAATATCGAACTTTCTGTCAAATTACCCATAATTATGTGGCATTGACTTGAACCGTTCTCTTATTTATTAAAGCACTTGATTTTTAACTGTTAGGTGTCAGCTTCTGATCCCTCGTCATTTGTTTAGGTTTAACCATCTGAGTGATATGTCCAATCTTTACTAAAGTGTAACCTAAAGCTGAATGCATCAAACCAATACTTGTTTAATGAGTATATCTGCTACTCAACAGAAGTTCTAATTTATTTGCATAAGTCAGACAAATTCTATTACCTACTATGATTTAACATTAATTCAAATGAACAATCTTGTATATTTGCCATAAACTGTATGCACACTCATTTATATAATGAAACCTAAATTATTCAATCAACTGTGATTGTTTATCATAGTACATTGAGACACTAATCAGTTGCCTTTCAAGCATTCCATTTAACTAGTGATATTAATATCTCAGTCAGTCAGTCAGTCAGTAACAACGTAGAATTTGGTACATGTGTTCATCAGTTCATGCTGCCATACCCAAATTAGCAGATAGAGATTAAATTATCAGATCAAATCCCAGAGTAGGGGAGGTAGTAACAGAGTTGTTATTAATGGAAAGGAATAGAGATCGGAGATAAGATTTAAGGAAATATGATTCGGTAAACAGAAAATTATGATGGATTCAGAAACTTAGAATTTGGCGAAAGACAAGGAGCGGTTGTTTGTTATCTTTACACTTACTAGTATTCAATATTATGATTCATACTACTAATTTACTAAATGTTTTAGTTACTTATATTAATTCTAATCTGTGATCTGTATGCCCTTCACTGTTGTTTCATGATTCTCAGTATTATTGTAACTATAGATGAATTTGCTCTTTACCATTTTTATTTCATTTTCAGCGATTTTCATTTCTCTTTTGTGTTCTTGTCATTCATTTTACTCTTAAGCGACACTTATTAATCACTTTATTGTTGGTGAATTTCTCATGGTAATTAACATTTGGAAATGATATCTGCGTACGTTCACGCACGATAACGACAGTTATAGTTGGGCAAGTTATAATATAACTGAAGGCAACCAAATCGAAGCTTGATATCATTTCTTTGAGTCGTTTATAGTTGATCATAGATGTGCCAGTAGTTGTGCTCTACACTATCATTGCCACTAAATATTGGAAATGTTAAGTGACACGGCCAAAAATCATGCATATTTGTCCAGTTCCATTCACTGTGTGTCTTCCTTTAACTATTGAGTTATAGGCAGTCAACAAACTGTCACAAGTTTTCACGGCATAGTGGATATCAAAGTAGTGGAAGTAGTAGTCAGAGAAGATTGAACATAAAGAATATGATTCGAAAGAAAGGAAGCAATTTATAGGAAGTGGAGTATATGGAACTCAGGATTTAAGAAAACACAGAAAGTAAATGCATCCTCGGCGATCTGACCAATTCTTATCCTCCCAAAAGTCCATTAATTGACTTAGAATACAGAGTCCTGTTTAGTGAAGACGCTGATAAAATTCACAGTATTTTGATAAGGTTGACATACAGTCCAAGCATGATTGCGATGAGTTTTTCCCACTTTATGTGCAAATTGTCCCTCCAAGATTGGTATGCATTAACGCTTGAACTAAAAATGCTGAGTGAAGTTGTTGATCACATTGACCACTTCACTTATCCTGAAAGTCCGACCAATCTTTATGGGTTGGTGTTCGACAATGTACTCAAATTGATCGTTCGTCTTTTGCTAATTTACGTCACCTATGGTGTAGGCGAGATATTCGTTTGTCGACGAAAGGCCGAGCATAGTGTACAGTAGTCCATTCTGTG
>CM068306.1:87986101-88123601 GCA_034768735.1 Schistosoma mekongi | reverse complement strand
ACCAATGTAAGAGAAATAAAATATCTGAATCACCTAGATAAAAGGATGATGAGAATGTTAAACAAATTGATGCTATTTGAAAAGGAATTTTGAATATATTTGGAAGGAAGCAATCAGTGCATGGACTGAAGTTATTCTCAACGTTTTTATTGTTCACTGTATATGTGGTATTCAGCATTGTCGGTTATTTTTTTATTTTATGTCTTGAGTGTAAGTTACATTAAAAATACCCACAGTATAGTATACGGACAAGGTAGAGCGATTCCTAACTTGTTCATATAAAATTAACCATCATGATAATCAACGACGATTTAAAAAACTTGGAGCTAGTCAAAAGTAACACCACAAAGTGAAGCGTTATAGTGCTAAACATATGAAATATCAAGTTTTTTTTTGTTAAGTACATGATGTATAAAGTACAAATTCACAATATTTCTTAGCCTAAATTTAACCTAACATAGTCCTAACGTAAACTAAAAACAACTTTAACATACCTAAAAGACTATTTAAGTCTTTATCATACAGATGTTATCTAACAGGCAAATTTAGATATTGTTATGGTTTTTTATTTACAAGCAGAAATATATATGAAAATGATCGTATGAAACCTGTATATCCATCCCAATATTATTTTTTATACTGATGATCGTCACCTAAGATTACTCTCTTCTGATTATTTCAAATCAACTGATGCAGATACGAAGGCACCCATTGGCAAGGCAAGTTAAGGACAGCATTTTTACAATTGTAGTAAATCATTTGGAACTCAGCTAACAACAAAGTCACATTTTTCAATACGAACGTTAAGACAATTCTATTGTATGAAGTATTACGGAAAGTATCATTTAAAAGATACAAGTATTTATAAACAGCTGTCTTCACAAGATACTTCGGATTCGTTGATCAGATACCATAAACAACAACATTCTGTGGCAGGGAACAAGTCAACTTTCAGTTGAGGAAGAAAAATTAAGGAACGACGCTGGAGGTGGATAGTACACATATTGAGAAAATCACTAAACTTCGTCACAACACAAACACTAACTTATAATCGTCAAGGCCAGTGGAAAAGAGGATAATAAAAGAACACATTACTTCGGGAATTGAAAGTAGACAAGGAAAGAATGAACAGCACTTAGGAACAGCTAGAAAGGAAATCCCAGGACAGGATAGAGTCGGTCAGAGAATTCTGATTTGCGGCCTATGTTCCACGTGGGGTTAATTGAGCTATACATTTATAACAGTGATTATGTCGACTGTAAATACTGATTTCCATGATCTATACTGACCAGCTTACTTGACTATTCCTTACGGACAGTTTAAGATCCATTTAACGTCATCCCTATACAGAAATTTTCTCATATGTTGGATTAAGCACGCAAAATGATAGTTAGAACTTGAAATGAAAATTACATTCTAATATGCCTAGATACAACATAGTGAATACTGATAACATCCTGGATAACTTTAGTGTTTGTTTGTGCATGTATTTTCAAATTTTTATTTGGTTTCTAAACATATCACATGTTAAAGTTGATATTATATTTTGTAAAATCTTATAGATTTTATTAGGACATTGTATAGTACATTACATGATACAATCCTGAATCTAGTTGATTAAAGTGATGCATTAACACCATATTCAACATCCATAGATTACAAATTATTTCACTATTTATTTTCTAAATTATGGACATTTGTTTATTTCTCTAATTTCACAATTCATTCTTTACTTTACTGTCTTTCAAATAACGTTGTTCTATGACTCGAACGTGAGACTAATTCCTTGATTAATTGCCTACTTCTTCAATTGATGAATAATTTTCACGTTTTCCTCATCACTAAACATGTTATGATGTCAACAAAGAGCTGTTATGATTGACACGTATGACCAAGTGGTTGATGCTACCTTGTGCGCGCGCGAAGACAAAGTATCGAATGTCAATAAGAGTTTCTAGCTGGTCACTGCACGCCTGTCTCAATGCCTACTTAATCACAGGCCGGAATAGAGAAGAATACAAGATTGATGAACCAACCAGACACAATCGAATTACATTACAGACGGTCCTTTACATATGTATGAAACGTGACCAGTTAGTCAACCAATTAAAAAACTACCATTAATACAAAATAAAAGTAACAGTGACTTTGAACTGGAGCAAAGTATACACAATCAATTAACCGTAGTTTATCAATGAGACGTGATATACTAACAGTTAATGTGTTATATGGGAGGGTAAGACATGGAGAACATGTATCCAACCAAAAATAATGAAATAGTGTACAGGAAAACAGTTCTCGAAGATAATCAATCTTTATGTGCCCGGCATATCAGTTGACTTTCTCTTTTTGAGTGTGTATGACAATTGAAGGCAATAGAGTATTTGATAATGATTATTTATCTACGGCGTGAACAACTGGGTAGTAATAACCGCCCTTATACCTTTAACAGCACTCAAGATCACCGTGACTGATTGATTTTTTGTCACCAACACTATTGTGAATATATATCTGCATGTTATAAGTATTATGAACTAATTAGCTTGCCTTCCATTTACTATGAAATAATAATGATTTAGCTGCTCAATGTTGTTAGTATAGGTGATACTGTTTTCATTTATTACTGATTGAGTAGTAGAGACTATTGTCATGGTTGTCAATTTCGTTTAGTGTCGGTTGAATTCCAGACTTAGATCTTGCTGGCATCTTCAGTTTCCTCCCTCCAATATTTCAAGCACACTGCTGATAAATATCAACTTGTCTAGAGCTTAATACTAACTTCTAACCACCTAATATAAGCTGCATAGCGTGTGTGTGATAACAAGTCACTGAGACTCACTGACGCATCTCAACATGGCCGACAGAATTCTGTTTATACTAAAAGATCGTAACACTCTTCTATATCGAGTGGTCGATCGGTGTAAATTTGACTTTTCATACAAATGAACATTGATGTTAATGTTAGTTTATTTTGTTTATAGTTCCTTTTTCTCTATACGTAAAGTGATATACAGGAAACAGAAACTTAGTATTTGGACAAGTTTCTGTTCACATTGTAGATTCCTTTGATAGATAACTACTGTTTGTTTATTTCAAAGAATTATTACTAAGATGCACTTTTAATGTACAATTTATATTAAATGATCAATTCCTTAGGTCAAGAGAGATTTGTTTTTCGCAGTAACCTACAAAATAGACAGAAACTTGTCAAAATTATATTTCAAAATTGGAATGTATTTGCATTTTGCTGGAGATTTGTCATGGAGTGAAATTGATTAGTCTCTGTTGCCATGTTTGCATTCTGAGCGGATTGCCTCCATATAGAGATAGTTTAAAAGTAAACAGGAAGATTTAAATACATTTCTTTTATATATACTTACTCGTTGCATAAGTGTAGCTGTCTGAACTGAGTAGCCTAGTGGTGAACACGGTGGTGTTTTGTCGCGAAACGAATTGAGTTCGAGTATCGATGTGAACACTAACACTGGAATGCAGATCTATCCATCTGACAAATTCCAAATAGGATGAAATTCACGTCTTAAATTCTATTTGCCAACCACAATTCAATTTAAATAATTTCAATATTGTTGCTTTCATTTAACAAATAATCATGCATTTTTAACTGATTATAACATCAATTGAATGTTCAGTATCTTATGTATATCGTTTTTTGTTTCTATTTCCTTGATACCTATGCATAATTTATTGATCTTCTAAGAACCTTAAGGAAAGAAATGCCATTAATCTTATTGCCGCTATAATAATAATAATATAGTTATTATTATTGTGAAAATGTAAAGATTAATAAGTATGATGGCATTTTATTCTGTCGATTTAGACCTAAATTTCTTTTCTACTTTCAGTATAGCCTAAAGTAGGTTTACATTTTTTTTCTCACTCCTTTTTTCATTCTCTCACTTTCTTTTTCTACACTTTGTAGTATTATGAGTTATAAAAGAAAAGAAAAAAGAGAAACAGGTTTAGTCTATGTTCTCCTTTGTATGTTATCTTATGCATACAAAGTTTATGTATCCAAGTGAGAAAAAAGGTATTTGTAGCGTTTACAATTATGAACTAAATGTATGCACTTGATTATGCATAGTAACGTAGTGCTAAGGTTTCGCGAATTAAAGAAAACACCTCGATACCTGCTAGCGAACGTATGACCAGCGACACAACAACAGATAAGCTAAGCTATTCACAGCGCTCCAGCAGAAGTGTTTAATTCCACAGGCAGCCTAGCAAACGAAATGACAATCACACATCTCATGCGTATATATACAAAAAGAGAGCGTCCTTGGAATGTACTGAAATAAACAACGAACCAATAAGATTTAGTGTCTCACTAAGTGGGAAACATAAACTGAAGGTGAAAAGGGAAATTTTCGATGTTAAAACGAGAAATTTAAATGTACACAAATAAATCACAAAAATAACAAATTTACCAAGAGAATTCTAGGGTTCTGACATCTCCAACATGTAGACATATAAATAGATGTATATTTTAATACTGTGCTATTCTACTTACTGCCTGTTGAATACAACAGTTTGTAAATAGTCTATAACATCATATTTTATGATAGAATATCTTTAATTTTCATTGTATTCATTTGATTGTGTACATATATTTACTTACTTACTTACTTATGCCCGTTGCTCCTCGCTGAGGAGCATAGGCCGCTCGCCAGTGTTCTCCATCCAACTCTGTCCTGAGCAATCCTTTCCAGCTGTTTCCAGTTGCTGTTCTTCCTTTTAATGTCTGCTTCCAATTCTCGCCGCAGCGTGTTCTTTGGCCTTCCCCTTTTCCGTTTCCCAGCAGGATTCCATGTTAATGCTTGTCTCGTGATGCAGTCTGATGGTTTGCGTAGTGTATGTCCTATCCATTTCCATCGTCTTTTCCTAATTTCCTCTTCGGCTGGAAGTTGGTTTGTCCTCTCTCATAGTAAGTTGTTGCTGATGGTTTCCGGCCAACGGACATTCAGTATCTTGCGTAGGCAGTTGTTTATAAATACCTGTATCCGTCTGAGGATGTTTGCAGTAATTCTCCAGGTTTCAGCTCCATACAGTAGGACTGTCTTCACGTTCGAATTGAAGAGTCTGACTTTGAGGTTAGTTGATATTTGTTTTGAGTTCCAGATGTTTTTCAACTGCAGGAATGCTGCCCTTGCCTTGCCAATCCTTGTCTTTACATCGGACCCTCCTTTTTCATCGATGATGCTCCCCAGATATGTGAAAGTATTCACTTCTTCCAGAGTTTCGCCATCAAGTTGAATTGGGTTGGTGCTCCTTGTGTTGTATTTGAGAATCTTGCTCTTACCCTTATGTATGTTCAAGCCTACTGATGCTGAAGTTGCTGCTACACTGGTTGTCTTCGCTTGCATTTGTTGGTGTGTATGTGCTAAAAGAGCTAGATCATCTGCGAAGTCCAAATCATCGAGTTTGCATCCTACTTGTCCATTGAATCCCGTACATTCCCTCTGATGTGGAGGTCTTCATGATCCAGTCAACCACTAGGAGGAAGAGAAAAGGTGAGAGCAAGCAACCTTGTCTGACTCCGGTCCTCACTGGGAATGCATTTGTCAGTTGTCCTCCATGCACAATTTTGCACTGTGTCCCGTCGTAAGAGTTTAGGATGATGTTGACGAGTTTCTCTGGTACTCCGTAGTGTCGAAGAAGTTTCCATAGTGTTTTCCTATCTACACTATCAAACGCCTTCTCATAATCAATGAAGTTGATGTACAGGGGCGAGTTCCATTCAATTGATTGTTCAACGATGATCCGTAGTGTTGCGATTTGGTCCGTGCACGACCGATCCTTACGAAAACCAGCTTGTTGATCTCGAAGTTGAGCCTCCACTGAATCTTTCATTCTGTTCAACAATACTCTGTTAAAGACTTTCCCTGGTATCGACAGTAATGGCGTGATCCCTCTGTAGTTGTCACATTTGCTCAAATCTCCTTTCTTTGGTATCTTGATAAGATAACCTTCTTTCCAGTCTGCCGGCACTTGCTCTTCTTCCCAGATCTTTTTGAATAAAACGTGAAGTATTCTTGCTGTTAGGTCGATATCTGATTTGAGTGCTTCAGCTGGTATATTGTCAGGTCCTGCTGCTTTCCCACTTTTGATTTGTCTGATGGCCATCTTGATTTATTCCATCGTTGGTGGAGTGACATTTGTCTGGAGATCTGTAGGTGCTACTTCGATGTCCGGTGGGTAGTTTCAGTGGAGCTGGCCTATTTAGAAGTTCCTCAAATTGTTCTACCCACCTATTCTTTTGTTCTTGAATCTCAGTGAGTGTCTTGCCTTCTTTGTTCTTGATTAGTCGCTCTGGTTTACCATGTTTGTCTGCCAGTTTCTTCGTTGTGTCGCATAGCTGTTTCATATTTCCTTCTCTTGCAGCCTTCTCCGCTGTCGTTGCAAGGCCTTCGATGTATTTCCGTTTGTCAGCTCTAATGCTCTTCTTTACCTGCTTGTTTGCTTCTGAGTATTCAGCTTGAGCCTTGATTTTCTCTGTTCTTGTTCGGCTGTTGTTGATTTCTATCTTCTTGTTCCTCCTTTGCTGAATTTTGCTCAATGTCTCAGTGGAGATCCATTCCTTATAATGGTGCTTCTTGCGGCCCAGAACCTCCTGACACGTTGACGTTAGTGCTTCTTTGATTTCTTTCCAGTTATCCTCCATAGTGGTTTCTTCTTCTTTCGGCAGATCTTGTAAGGCCTAGAACCTGTTGTTGAGCGATATTTTGAATTCGTTGAGTTCGTCAGTGTCTCGGAGAAAGCCTGTATTGAACCGTTGTACTGCTGCCACTCCAGTTGTCCACTGCTTCTTTAGCTTCAGTTTTATTTTAGAAACCACCAAGTGGTGGTCTGAAGCTATGTCAGCTCCTCTCCTGGTTCTTACATCTTCCATGGATCTTCTAAATTTTTTATTGATACATATATGATCGATTTGATTCTCAGTAGTATGATCCGGTGAGACCCATGTAGCCTTGTGTATGCGTTTGTGGGCGAATATTGTACCACCTATAACCAATTTGTTGAAGGCACATAGGTTTGCAAGTCTTTCACCATTGTCGTTTCTGTCTCCCAGTCCTTGTCGTCCCATGATTTCTTCATATCCAGTGTTGTCTATTCCGACTTTGGCGTTTAGGTCCCCCATCAGTATTGTCAGATCCTTTCCTCGACACTTTGCTATAATTGATTGCAGTCTATCGTAAAACTGATCTTTGTCTTCGTCGTTGCCGTCATTGGTTGGTGCATAGCATTGGATAATATTCATTGTAATCCCTTTCTTCATTGTTTTGAAAGATGCTTTGATGATCCTGGGTCCATGTGGTTCCCATCCCACAAGTGCACTACGTGCCTCCTTGGACAGCATCAGAGCAACTCCTTGGGTGTGGGGAGCATTTTCCTCTTCGTGGCCGGAGTATAGTAGCGTCTCTCCCGAAGCCAATGTTTTCTGTCCAGCTTGAGTCCAATGGGTTTCGCTGATTCCGAGTATTTTCAAGTTGTATCTCTTCAATTCTGCAGCTATTTGGTTTGTCTTCCCGCTCTCCCACATTGTTCGAACATTCCATGTACCTATAAAAATATTTGCTCTGGTTGTTAGAAGGGGGGGCATCGGCCTCATGACTTCCGAAGAATTTCGGCTTTCATCATGAGGCGTCATATATCCTTCCACTCCCAGGGCAGAGTTTAAATGGTTTATCTTGTTTAATCTGGTTTGCGTTTTTTTATTAAGTTTTGGTTTTTACGGGATGGGGGTGCTAGCCCCATGCCCAACCCTCCTCCTTTACCCGGGCTTGGGACCGGCAGTAACCCTAGGACGGCTACAGGCTGAGTTGTACATATATTTGCTATAGGTTAATATTAAAACATACTGTGACAATTCTATATTGTAGATCATCTATTCGTCTGAATTCACTGACCTCTTTGTCATTGTCTTTTTTTCGTTTCTGCTCACAGTAGTCAGTTAGAATGATTTTTGCTGAAGAATAAATCAATAGATTAACGAGTATTTCAATATTTAATGCAAACAAGTATAATTACGTATATTGTAGATTGTTGCTATTAAATCTTAATATTTATCTTTGAACGATTGTAGACATCTAATAACATCACTTTGTTAACAATAATGTTTGGACAAAGTGATGATAATACAATCGATGTCACTATTCTGAAACAGTGGCTTTGTTGTATTTAGCAAACACCATCCCAATGACTTCCCTATCATACATTATTGATTAGTTGTATTCTTCACAGATTGATCTTAGTCGGATACATTTGAAAATCAATAAGCACTGAACAGCTGTTCCTTTCTTGTATGGAACTCCCCAGCGCTGCACATCTGCGATTTTGTAACTGGGTGTAAAAGAGTGAACAGGTGGTCAGTTCGTTACATAGCGCAGTGGTCTAAAAGAAATGTATTTCGGACTAATCTGTATTGATTTATCACGACTCTCCGGTTGACCTATTGTAGATGTTGCAAATCAATAGCTTTGAGATGTTATATGCGACTGAGAATAGATCACCAAGATGATCCTGCATTAGTTTTGTCCTGCCTTCTCCATGAAATTAGAGGAATTTTCAACCTTCTTGGTTGTATTTTTCATTGAACTGTAATTTTATTGTTGTTTCCTTAAGTTTCTACCTACTTGACTATGATAGGCTTTTTTTTTTATTTCTTCACATTATTCTCTTTTTAATCATCATCATCATCATCAACAGCAACGTAGAACCGGGCACAAACGCCTGTAGGTTCAAGTTGCCATACCACACTAGCACTACGAGAATATTGAGGTAACGTATACACAGAATACAAGAGGGAAGAGTAAAGTAAGGGTGACTAGAAAATAACAATAGAATTCAAGATTTAAATGAGGTTAAAGAGTGAATACACTTGCGCCACTGTGACCGATTCTGAGCCATATCGCCGAGTGTCTCCAGCCATTTATTGCGATCATCACCTGGAACCCAACCAGGTAGTCTACATCTACCTACATGGCTTAGACCAGTAGTCAAGGACTTCATGGACTGATGCTATGTTTTGGTTTGGCCGCCCCTAACCTTCTTCCATCCTACTTCAGCCCTAGCTAACATGGCGCGACGGGGTAGACGGTGGTCGGGCATGCGCAATACATGTCCCAGCCATCTCAGTCGATGAAGGTTAATGACCTCTTCGACTGATTTACCGTGTTTCCCAAGAACCTTTTGTCTAACCTCACTATTACTAATCCGGTTGTTCCATGGTATACGAGCGATGTTCTGTAGATTCCTATGGTCAAATATCGGGAGACGACGCATATCTTGAGTTTTCATGGCCCACGTTTCGCAGCCATATGTTAAAATGGCGCGGACTGCTGCGCAGTACACCCGGCCTTTCGTTGAGACACGGATATCTCGTCTGCGCCACAAGTGCCGTAGATTGGCAAATGCCAATCGGGCTTTCTGAATCCGCGCTGAGATTTCGTCAGACACTGACCCACCAGGGGTGATGAGACTTCCGAGATAAGTGAAGCATTTAATTACTTCACTCCCTATAGCTAATTTAGGCGAAGAAGCAGGCCAGTCCTTTTTAATTGTGTTGCGCATATATTTTTGATGACTATTTGAATTGAAATTTTATGTTTAAGTAAAGTGACGATATACACTACTAATTAACTGTCATTTACACTTGTCAATACTATTTTCATTCATTTGGCTTTAGGTGTTCATGTCTCGCTCTATTTAATACAGTCAAACCCCGTCCTATTGTCTCACTAGATTGTATGCATCATAACCTAATGGATTAATCTGAACGCTTTGTTTGCTGAGTATCAAAACTTCTTCTTATTAATCAAATTTGTTTTGTTTGTTTATGATTAAATTGAAAAGTACTGTTCAGTGTACACTAATTCGTCTTAAGTTATCGATTTCATGAAGGTCAATCTAAATGTATTTAAGAGATAAGGAAGTGACAATGTTAGTGTAAAACTTTGACATAAATTTGCCTTACAATTAATTTTCAATCCGATATTACGAACTAAACTGAGTTAGATGACTACTGAAAAGCAGGAAACATTCGACAGCTATTTCGTCTCGGTGTAAGACTCTTTAGCTGCATGTATCCGTGTCCATTATGGGTCGATTAGGGCACCTTAAGGCTTTGCCGTGTACTTCAGACCCTTAGGCAATATATATATATATATATATATATATATATAAGGTCACCGAGAATGTTAATGAGAGTGTGATAATTGAAACTTCGAAAATCGATAAGATGAAGTTTATAGTAACCATAGAAGATTTGATGAAAAGAACATATAAATGTTAAATAGTTGGGTGAGGTAATATCGCGGATGAATTATTTACATTTGAGGAGGTAATTCTCGGAGCTCTAGTAAAATCAGATGAATACTGGAGTTCGGTTTCATTGGACGTTAGACTAATATCACAAATTTCAATGTATGATGTTACAATATCCCGTATTGACTGAAGTTAAGAATGTAGACTACTCTATACTAGTATTCACAGTGATGTCTGAAGGTCCTGGATTCGTCCACCCGTGGAAACGGGAGGGATACACACTGATAATGAGTCTTATACTTGAACAAATCTTTGTTTTGATGATATTAGTTCACTATATATCACTACAGATTCACTAGTCTTTATAATGCACAACACTAACAATAATGTCAAATTAATTCATGTTGCCAACTTTTTTGGCATCTGATATGTTTCGGCTTACTTGTATAGCTATTTATACTTCATGCACTGTTCATATTTACGCGGCAATTTGTAGTTATAACAAAATGTTATTTCAATGAATTACTGTTCTCATAACTACTATTTGCTATAGTAAATAACTGAGTACATTTTGAATGACGTGATGTTCTGACCACTGATGCTATTTCTATTTGTACGACTTAACTAATTTGTAGATTTAGTGATTTGTATATAACCTATAAATTCAATTTGGATCGAAGTTGATTGCCTTACCTATGAGTGCTAACTATCACAAGGATTATATCTGAAGTTATTTGCTGACAAATTTCAACGACCTTGATCTATTACCATTTTATTTTTTGAGTATCTTATATTGAGGACAGTTCTGTTGTATGGAGCTGAAACTTGGAGAACTACGAAAAGTATCCTTCAGAAGATATAAGTATTTATAAACAACTGTCTGCGTAAGATCCTTCGGATTCGTTGGCCGGATACCATCAATAACAACCTTCTATGTCAGAGAACTAACCAACTTCCAGCTGAGGAAGAAATTAGGAAAAGATGCTCGATGTGGATTGGACACACATTGAGGAAACCATCAAACTGTGTGACAAGACAAGCACTAACTTGGAATCCTAAAGGCCAAAGGAAAAGAGGAAGACCGGGGAACACATTGCGTCGGGAATTGGAGGCAGACATGAAGAGAATGAACAACACTTGAGAAGGGCTGGAAAGAAAAGCCCAAGGCAGAGTTGGTTGTAGAATGTTGGTGAGCGGCCTGTGCTTCACATGGGGTAACAGGCATCGATGATGATGATGATGATGATGATGATGATGATGATGATGATGATGATCATATATTGAGAATGATGCGCCGATATGCTAATTATGTATGCCTAATTACTCTTCACTTCACTACGATTTTTTGTTATCTAATAAAATGTGTTATGTTGTCTGACGAAGTAATAATTCCAAAACAGTCTATTCGCTTAATACAATTATCAACACAGAAGACAGACCGAAGTTATTCCAAATGTTGGATTCACTTGATATCGCGTTAGATCCACCGGAATAGCGCACCCGAAGTCTATAAAGCCAAAAGACTATCTTGAGTTTTCGGAATATTTATGTATTGGGACAGATGTATAAATACCTGATGTGGTTCTACGACATACAATTAGTTATTTACTAGTCACTTACATTGTGGATACTTTCACGTACCTGCGAAGCATCATCGATGAACAAGGAGGGTCCGATGCAGATGTAAAAGCAAGGATTGGCAAGGTAAGGGCAGCGTTCCTACAGTTGAAGGACATATGGGACTCAAAACAACTGTCAACCAACCTTAAAGTCAGACTCTTCAATTCGAACGTCAAGACAGTTTTGCTGTATAGAGCTGAAACTTGGAGAACTACTTCAAACATCCTCAAAAGGGTACAGGTATTTATAAACAACTATCTACGCAAGATGCTGACTATCTGTTGGCCGGAAACCATTATCAACAGCATGCTATGGGAGAGGATAGACCAACTCCCAGCCGAAGAGGAAATTAGGTAAAGACGTTGGAAGTTAGTAGGACATACATTGCGGAAATCATCGGACTGCGCCACGAGACAAGCATTAACATGGGATCCTGTTGGGAAACGGAAAAGAGGAAGGTCAAAGAACGCACAGTGTCGAGAATTGGAGGCAGATGTTAATAGGATGAACAGCAACTTGAATCAGCTGGAAAGGATTGGTCAGGATACTGTTCACTAGAGAATACTGGTGAGCTGCGTATGCTCCTCTGTTAGGGATAACGGGCGTAAGTAAATAAGTAAGTCACTTACATTCAAAGTGATTAAGCAACAACAACGACGTGGTTGCAACAGTTTGCACTTTATGCACATAAGCGTAAAAATGCCAAAACAAAATGTCTGGCCAAACAATGTTCCAACCAATAGAAAATAGTCCAATTATAACCGTCCAATATATGCAAGTTACAAATTACGCAATAAACACTCACCTACTCATGAGTAGTATGATAATTACAGCTAAATTCAACGCCAAATCCTTAACAATCCAGACCGGTCATGTGGAGATAAGCGTCCAACTTGAGCAGAAATATGTAATACAACAAGCAAGCCAGACAAACAAACAAGACAAACAGAGCACAATACATGCGTATTTATGCAGTAAAAATATCTTTCGAAAATGGTTTATGAAATAGGCGTACTAAAGTATAAACCAATTAATGAGATTTGACTTTCTTAGAGGTCTTAGAGATCTGGCATTGCCAACATTAAGAATGGACTTAGTGTATACTACTTAAGTTTTAGTTATTGAGGTCCATACGTTGTAAATATAGTTTTGGAAGGAAATGAATAATCCGTATATATAAAAGTATGAAATAAGAGCTCTGTGAATCTAGGAGGAAAGTCTACACCACTGAGTAGAGTTTTCAACCATTGAACTTCATCAATTCACAGCAGGTCTTAATCAAGTTGTTTGCACTTGCCTACGATAATGTGACTAGTTTTGAGCTGTCTAATCACCTACTATATTGTTTTATACTACTGAATATTATATTGTACTTGATATATATATAGTAAGTAAATCAATGTACTCAACGAAATGTTGACATCTGAGCTTGTCGTTTTTATGCTTTCTCCACTCTCTTTAACCATGACAATATCTGAGAATGTCTATATTTAATTAAGTTTTGTATTATGCTATTAGAACAATGAAATACGATAATACATATTTCAGGACAAGAAAGTAACTAGGAAAGGGTAATCTATCGGTTTGATTGTAGTGTGAATAAATGAAGTTAATTTGTTGTGATTTGATTCATCTACTATAGATTCATTTATTTAAATTTTGCCTTTGTCTATTTTAGTTTGACTACTCCTGATTGGATTGAATTAGAATTCGCTCTCTAGTGTGCATGGTTCAGGGTGTAGTATAATAATAATAATAATTGGTATGTGATACATTCAGTTAGTTAGCTATAGAAATTAGATAAAACTATAATTCACTGATATGACTCAACAGTTGAGTGAATTACATGATTAAGCTGTACTGTTAAAGATATGAAAGTGGTTATCTCTTCCATTTTCCCCTCACCGTGAAAGGGTTCTACTCAAAGTACTTCAAAAAGAGACTGAGTTAGGGGTGGTCTTAGGGACACGACAATGTGACCGCTGTGCGCAAAGGACAGCTACTTTAGGTCGGTCACACACAACCTTTTTACAAGTGGATTTTCATGAGTCAGGTTTGTACTTTTTAAGGTCTTATTACCTGAGACAAAAAGAGGTTGAGTAAGGTGATGTGTACAGTTGTAGCGCTGACTCTAACTCCGCCGTTTTTCGTGTAAGGTCAACATCGTTATCATTCTGGTTGTCTGAGGGGAGCATCTTACTACCGTCATGCTTATATACAGTTCGGAGTATAACTTTACTTAAAGACCTTAGGTCTGTTGATTTTAGTTTTCAACCGACCTGCCTGGTAAAGTAGGACCGTAAGGAACGAGTGTTGTTTCTAGTATAGATCGACTGGTTCAGTATGTTAGACAAGCCTAACTACCAAATCAGTGTATCAGCGGTTGGGATATGATCAAACAATTAGAACCATAACATTTGTATTTTAATTCAAAGCACTAAACTTGTGAAAGAGCTTTAATTTTTAATGATACAGACCCGGGATAAACTTATTAGGCGTTAATTTATCCTTAGGCAACTTGTATACAAACACAAACCAGCCATCTCTGTAACCATTATCCTAAAACTTATTTTAAAACTCAACCCAATGCCTTAATAATAACCGTATTCAAAAGACTTTACCTTGATCCTTATGTCTTAATCCTAATGTTGAACTATACTTAGAAATAATTTGATACATCTAAAGTTCAATTTCTGTATCTCTAAATGTTCAACTATATGCATATTATAAACTCGTCAACATAAAAGTTGATACCCATGTTCCTTTTATTTTCAAACATTGAATCTTTTATTGTTTGAACTGGATTGTGACGAAATCTAGGATGCAAGTTTTGCCTTATATAGGACTCGTCAGCCGAGCGTACTTGCATTTCAGTGCTAATGTCCACACCGGAACTCGAACTCAGTTTGTCTCGTGTCACCTCGTTCACTCCTAGGCTCCGAAGTCCAGACAACCACATTTGTTCACTGGGTATGTATATATAATTGGAATGTATTTGGATCTCATTGTTGATTTGTTATAGACTGAAATTGATTAGTCTCTGTTGCTATGTGTGCATCCTGAGAGGATTGCCCCAGTGTAAACATCAACACTGTGATGCAGGTGTATGCATCTAACTAGTCCACAATAGAACGAAATGAGCGTTTTGGATTCCACTTGTCAGTCACAATGTAATTCATACAATACTTTTAAACTATCATTATATCTAGGCAATCTGCTCAGAATGCACATATGACAACAGAGACTTATCAATTTTAGTCCATGACAGATCAACGGGAAGATTCAAACAAATTCTAATTATTAAATATTCTAGTTAACTTTACTAGTTTCTTCATACAAGTAAAATCTAAGTACTCTTTGTAATTTTATCGTTTCCCAGTGATGATGATAGGTTAATGTCAGGTAATAATATATGATTATGATTGGCTCGTCGGTTCATTTGAATCTGTTAATTCAGTGGTGTGTTGGTTAAGCGTTCGCCGCGAAGCCTGAAAATCTTAGTTTTGATTTCCTAGAGTGGTTGTGGATACTGAAAAGTTTTAGATTGATCCAAATTAGTTATAGTAACTACTAATGTTAGACAGTTTAAGTAATTTTCAGTCTTATCAGTTAATTACACTTTTATTTGTTAGCATGATTGTGGTGGTGGTGGTGGTATTGGAGGGGGTGGGAGAGGGGGAAAGGAATGTATGTCTTGGGATAAAAAATGTGCTTTAGTCACAGTTGTTACAGTTCCGATTAATACAATGAGTATTAGATTGATAGTAAACTATTCGACATAATGGTAATACTAAGAAGTTATATATGTTAACTTAGCTAAGCAATTCATAGAAATTTCTACAGCAACTTATACAACCTTCCTCGATATTTGCACTAATCTCGGAATATCTCTTTATGATAATGAAAATTATACGAGTAGTTTCACGAACTTTGAAGTAGTCATTGAAAATACGAATTTTAGTGCAAGATACTCAACTTATCATTATAATACAAAATCATAAGAAATCATTTGCTTGATGAATATTGACCCAATTTTCTCGGGAAATACGTCATTTCCTGATATTGTACTAATTAATATTCAGGTAACTAACTACAATTAGAAAATATTACTACTTAGAACTTAAGAATCGTATAAAGATTAATAATTATTTAGTTCTGTGTCACTCAACATCTCCAATTGAATAATACGATTATCATATGAAACTTAGTCAGGAAGTTGACACAATTGAATAAATCTCAGTTAGTGATCTTATGAGCTTTTGCCGACGTAAGTATGGTCATATGACTAAATTATGTTTTGTCAAATTTACATTCTGGTTAGCTGGTTCTAAATATGTAAGAACTAACGTCGAATAAACCTTTAACTTTCTTTAGTCTACTTAATTATCTAGGAGCATAGTACAAGTCGAGTGGGAAAATATTTTCGTAATTACAGCACTGTTCTTCAATCAGTCAGTTATCATTGACCTAGAGCCCAGGATCAGTGTGCGTTGAATTAAGCTTCAGTGCACAGTGTGAAAAAAATTAACAAGATGTAGTGACAAATATGTCAAAATAATGTAATGGCAATAATATCGAGGATGATTAAACATTGGCAATATAATTCTACTTGAAAGAGTTTAAAGGTATGTATGAATAACTTTAACAGATAGAGATCTGAAACAAGGAGATTGGTCGTGAATTCATCCGCATTACTGGTGTCGATTCTGAATTATTCTGTTACCTAACGTCTGCAACCATCGATCGTAGATATCACGTAGACCCTAACTAGGTAGTGTTCACCGACTAACGTATTTCAGGACAAAATATCCGTTTCATGTACTGATGCTATGCCCCAGTCATAAACAACGTAGAACCTTGCACGTAGCCGCATAGGTTCAAGTTCCCATGTTTAGCTCTGATTGCTTTAGTATCAACAACAGTATCTGTCATTTTTAAGAAATATCATACTGCATTATGGACTAGTTATTGAATACTTCTTATACATTCCTACATCGATGATAGATGCATTTAAAAAATTTAGAATTTATTCATGTATTTGAACCAAAAAATTTCACATCTTGACCACAATAATCGACTTTATAGCTAATTTTGAGTGAATTGATGCTCTTTGATGGATTATCTCTCTATCCACCTGGTTTTATAGTCTGATTCTGTTACCACTGAACTATTCGCGCTGTAACTAATTCCTCGGAATTGCAATGTTTTCTGTCAGTAACCCCAAGACAACCTTCCATCTCAAAATAGTGCACGCAGTAGTAATAGTAATTTCACATTGCTTTTCAGTAGGACTAGATATTTCGATCTAAACAGGATAGCCAAATCCTGTGATCTAAGTAGATAGAGTACAAAACCAGTTAGTCACTTATGCACATCGTAGAACCTGGAGCATATGCTCATCAGTTCAACCTGCTATACCTTATCCACATAACGAGAAAATATCTAGAAGAAAATAAAGAAATAATATATTTGCACCACTGCTAATGATTTTCAATCATGCGGCTATGAAGTACTTTGGATCGAGGTGGATTGGTTATCCAGTAACAATGAATAGTGTCATTCGTTATCATGCATCAACTTAAGCTTGAAGCATAAACTAATAGCCTTCAGCTTAATGGTTTACTGTGAAGTTTAAAGTTCTTGATTTCAATACTTAGTAGATATGACTAGTTTCTATTACTTTCTGGTTTTAATAGTTATCTCGTTAAGATCATCTCATGATATAAGATATCAGATTCAACAATCTCCATGACATCTTATAATAAGAAGCACTAAGTAGTCGCATTGTTGTTTGTTCATGCATACATAATATAACTTCACTTGATTATTGATATAAGCTGATTTTACATTGATGTTTTGTACCGTTTATATCTATTTCATTTTGGATTTATCTGTTTCTAATCGTTTTGCATGAATGCATCTCTTTGTAGCAATAAATCAATGTATTCTGTACTGAATAAAAAAAAAGCGACGAACGCAATTAGTGTACATCCAGGCAACTGAATGCAAAATTGACAATAAACTATTTGTAATGTAATGTGTATGTTGTGTTTAACAGTACTTGTGTTATATTACAAGTTCTTAGTTGAAATACTTTCGTCTACTTTCTTACTCTCTTTAGAATACATAAGTAGAAAATATAGAAAAGAGCATTTAGTCAATAAGTATTAGTTAGATTGTGTTATGTATTGAAAAAATAAATACTCTGTGCCCTTGATAACTGCCAATCAGAATACGGATACGTCAGCCCCACGACTATCAATCCCCAAAGCCAGAACAGAGAAGACAGCAGCTACGAACCAACCAGACACAATCAGTCCAGTTCAATTGCCCGTCATATTGTATTTTAATCATACAGACAGACAGACAGTTACAAGGTAGAACTTGGTACATGCGAACGTCAGTTCAAGTTGCCATGCCTCAATTAATAGATAGAGATTAAATTGTCGAATCAAATCCCAGAGTGGGGAAGGTAGTAGCAGAGTTAGTATTCATAGAAGGGAATAGAGACCGAGAACAATTAAGAAAATATGATTCAGTAAAGAGAAAATTATGATAAGTTCAGAAGCTTAGAATTTGGAGGAAGACAAGGAATGGATGCACCTGCTCCATTGCCAACGATTTTGAGCCATATCACCCAAAGTCTCTAACCATTTATTACGAGCGTCACGCGGACCCCAACCAGGTAGTCTGCACCTATTAACATGGCTCAGCCCAATTGTCAATCACCTCATGGACTGGTGCCATGTTTTGGTTTGGCCGCCCCTAGCTTTCTTCCAGCCTACTCCTACACTAGACAGCATTGCTCGTCGAGGTAGGCGGTGGTCAGGCATACGTAACACATGTCCTAACCACCTTAGCTGATGAAGATTTACTACTTCATCAATAGACTTACCGTATCTACCTAGTACTCTATTCCTAACCCACGTATTGCTTACTCGTTGGTCCCAGAAAACACGAGCAATGTTTCGAAGACATCTATGATCGAATACCAGGAGCCTACGAATATCCTCTATCCTTAATGGCTATGTTTTCACATCCATAAAGTAAGACGGACCGAACTACTGCCTTTATACATACACAAATTCAGACTGCACAGCAAACCAATTAGGGATTTTACATTAATACAAAACAGAAGAGATTGTGGCAATGAATAAGGGTAACTTGTACACAATTAATTAACTGTAGTCCATAATAAGAGACAATACAATCACAGCAAATATACTAAACGGGAGGACAGAGTAAGAGGAACATAACAATAATTAAAATGTAATGTTTACATTACATACGACCAGAATAAATGAATTAGTCCTCTAAAATACAGTCCTAGAAGTTCTTTCACTCTTCTTTAGTGGTCCCGACATAACAGATTGGTAATAGTAGTGTCTGCTTATTATTTGAAAATATGTGTATCTTTCTATTGATATTGTTTTATATTGAAATTGATTAGTTTTTGTTCTGTTGTTTTACATGATTCCTTGAGAGAGGATTGTCTTGATACAGCCGTAGTAGAATTCATGTCTTGATGTACAAATTCATATTAGTTTTGCAGATACGTCCAGTTGACCAGTCTCATATAGAATGGAACAAACATTCTGGTTGCCGTTTATCACAACCACAATTTAAGTTTAATTATATCAATGTCTACTTGATTGCAATATGTAGCCTAATTTGAAATAATCTAACGAAATTTATTATCTTTTCGTCAGACTATGTTGATTGTACTGAATGAAGATTCTGCTGTGATAACATGTTCTCGTATTGAACTGTTGATGGATTTAAATTGATTTTTTTTAAAATCATGCCAGGTAGTGTTCAATGATACGTTTAATAATGCTTAATGCTTAATTCAGCCAATGTGACCTACTGTAAACGAGCAAATCAATTTATATATAAACATTAATATGGCCAAAATATCTATAAATGTAGTCCAACAAAAGTCAACGATACATGAAATTTGTGAACACTTTCAATAGGTTAGGATGCGCGTTTAGTCCTACTCGAGACTTATCAGCTGGAAGCAGCTGCATCCCAGTCCTGATGTTTGCACCTGGAGTCGAACTCGATTTGTTTCATGCCAAAACGCCACCACGTTCACGACTAGGCTACTTAGTCTAGATAGTCATACTTTTTTTCATATACATCCTAATTTCTTACAACCGTCTAGAAGGTAAGAATTTTCATTTCTTCTGAATTGTCTTTGTTTCTTCTTCACTGACAGAATGGATTTCTTTCATAGATTCATATTCTTTTTGGTTTCAATTGTAGAATAAAATCTTATCAAATTCACAGTATTCTCAACTTCCATCTGTACTTATTCCAACAATCAATTATTTTCCATGTTCCACTAATCAAAGTGAACATTCTTATATGAAATTAAATATTCAATGGCCTACATATTATGTAACGCATAGACCTATTGTACCGGAAGATGTAACAATTAGTGCAAGTGAATCAACATCATCCTCAGATATTCAATCACAATTTTCTTCATTTACATCATCATCAACAACAACATCAACAAGAAGACGAAAACGGTCTATTCATTATCAGGTGAAACAATCCAATAAAAATCTTATATCAAGACAACTGTATACATTTTCTAAATCCATTCCAATAGCTTGTTTACAATTGAAAATACGATTTCTACCTGGTAGTAGTATGTTAGGTAGTAAAGTTGTACTACGTTTAGGGTAAGTTTAATGAGTTCAATAATGTGTGTGCATATGCATAAACAATGTTTATTCATGTTTACGTATGTCTAACTACCGCCTACCTCGACTGATAATGGAATAGGATAAAGGAAAGCTAGGAGAGAAGTCAGACCATGAAGTCACTGACTACTGGTCCAAGTTGTTGTTGGTAAATAAAGATTATTTGGTCGGCATCCGGGATAAATGTCGTTAACCAATGGTTGGAGACTCTAGGTATCATGGCTTAGAATTGATCACAATTCCACATGCTCATTCATTCATTCTCCTCTGTTAATTCGTGAGCTTAAAATTATTTCATGCCTTTCTCCCATTAACTAATTCTTCATCTTTAAACCACTCTTTTATTCTTACTACTAGTGAAGTAACTACTACTTCTACCAATCAGGTGTTAGTCTTTCTGTACTATTAGGATGTGACTACTTGGATCATTACACGTGTGTGCCAGGTTATAAATGGTGCATACATGCTTACATATAACCAGGATAGAATTAGATGATAGTTTAACAATTCTATGTTAATGTATCTTTATTCTTTAAGCAAGATAATATGATCTAACCTCAATTTAGTGGTCTGAAGCTTTCAGTATATAGTTTCATATCTTAGTAAATAATTGAAAACCGGGATCATTCGGCGTATGTTATGTATGTTTTGAAGAATGAGTGAAGTATGGATGAACTCTGAAAACTACTCTTCTGCATAATTAGGATGTATTTCGATCTTTCCGTTGATTCATTATGGCCTGATACTGGTCAATCTCTGTGTCTATATGTTCATCCAGATCGGACTGCTTGGAGTCCCGAATAGGATGAAACGCGTGTTCTAGATTCCACTTTACAGTTACAGTCCAACTTAAGCAATATTTTTCGGCATATTAATGTTGATTACTAATGTGTTTTTACTATGCTGTCCTGTCATTGCTTCGATTGTGTTGCTTTGTAATTTGAGAATGCATCCATATATTTAAACAATTTAATGAAATGACGAATCGTAAACCCCTATTCTAGTACTGGATTCGGGACTGATTGACTCTGTTTTAGATGTTCCTCTCTTCTCATTGAAACTAAACAGTGTTAGGGTAAGCTGCCAAATTACTGAGTATATCAGGTGATTGTTGAATCATTCTGTCGCGTAGTGTCGTGTCATTGGCCATTCAAAATCTTTATTATTAATTGTTCAACTTGAGGGCATGATTATATGTAAGTCATTGAAGCTGGTTTTTGAAGATGGTTGGACCAATTTCATTATCAGCATTACTTCTATACACATATGCCTTGATATCAGCACTGCTAACATTGTTTTGAAAATCATGAAGTGGCAAGTGATAGTTGTTTTGCTGTAGTATTGAACTTCTCAGTAGTCCACACAGGCGTCCCCTCTGGTTATCGAACCTAGGACCTTAAGGCTTCTCAGCAATCATTTAAGCTTTAAATCACCATAACCCTGTGCTAGGGACGTAAGTATGTACTACTGGCAACTCTCATGGTAGGATTAAACAATTGTTGGAAGTTAAGATTTTATCATGTTACCAACGTATTTCAAACCATTTTTTTACATAATCTATAATCATTTGTTTTTCATACCTTAGTGCAAATAAACAAATAATTCGTAATGTATTCAATATTGACGAGTCATTTGATTATGAAGACATTTATTACTATGATGATAATGGTGGCAACACTGAAAATGACATGACATTAACATCATCTTATCCGTTTACACAATCTAGAATGATATCCAAACTAGATTGGTCAATACTACGTCAATATATATCTGATTTAGAAAATAATACTTTACCATATAATGTATGGATAAATGTTACAATGCCTATCTATGCTACTGGTACTACGAATCCAGCTGGTGTCTACAATCAAAATACTAGTAGTACTGGTAGTATTCATCAAGAAAGCAGTCAGTCTGTAAACGATCGTGATATTATGAAATTAACACAATTCACTGAAAATCTCATAGAACAATCAGATAATTGGATTGCTATACATTCTATGCAAACATTATTTCTTTATAGTACAAACAATGTTTGTATTGATGATATTTCATTGTTATGTAATATTAATCAACAGTTCAGCTTATCAACATGTCAACGTCGTTTAACTTGGATTAATAGTCATAAACAAATGAATCTGTCTAAAATACACAATCTTAACTTGAATACATTTGGTTATCCTATAGTGAATAGTACAAATTCAATGAATTCTAATAGAAACTTAATAGTTCAATCATTTAAATCATTGAATTCAAGTAGATATTTAGTATATAATCGTTTACAATTGATATGGATAGCTGGTTCATTGATATTAGCTGTATTCATTACATTTTTAACAATATTATTTATTATTACATTTACTTTATCTATTATATGTGATCAACGTAAAACACATCATTTATCTACTGAATATAATATAAGTAGTCAAAATGAAAAATATCAAAATAATAATTTCTTATTAAATAAACAACGTAATCATAGAAAATTTTGTTTAAATCATCATTGTAATAATGAATTATTAAGATTTTCATTAGAAGATATAAATAGTTCATTAGTTAACAAATTACATAATCATTTATCAACATCATCTTCATTTCATGGTGTATTATCTTGTCAACAGTTGAATGAACAACAACAACAACAAACTAATCAACAAATTGTTTCACAACGTCAACAATTTATAGATGATAATTCTACAGAACTTAGTTTATGTATGCAAGATGATAAAAATCAATTAATTCATGTAAGTTACTTTATAGTGTTATGGGATTTCCATTGACTTCTACAGATAGTACATGTGATATAGCAACTTGAACAAACCTACGGGCATATGTGCCCGGTTCTACGTTGTTGTTGTTGTTGATGATTGACTTCTAAACATAGTAGACCTGCATAATGTTATTTGATTATAGGTTGAATAATACATATGGTATTTATGATTACGTAGAACAGATAGTACATGGTGAATGATGTCGTTATTTCTTTCATAACTTAGCGTAAAGAAGAAAAGTAGCCCATTAGGACACCTTATAAAAGCTATGAGTTGATGATAAAAGCTTCTCGATTATACTGATTCGTAAATCTGAGAATATATAAGATATATGAATAGGATGTATTTGTATATAATGTCAGCGAGTGAAATTAAAGGAATTACAGCATTTCGTTTCGCATGCTAGTCCGACCTTCTTTAGGGAGATGATCGGGATAAAAAATATTATCAAATATGAATGTAAATAAGCGGTTAAATGTCACTACGAATGTCTTACATACACTCCACGCCCATGCTTTGGGAATCTATTCATTCTTCTTTGGACAACAATTATATGTGTTGAGGGAAGGCTGTTAAAGTGAGGTAATCTACGTAAATTTATTGATAGAATAAAAATTTTGTTTAAACAAAGAGTTAATCGGTCAATCATGTAGGTTGGTTCATATTGAATGTTACGTCAAGGTGGCATAGTATGTTACCACGACGGAATCATATTAACACGAGTATACACTGAATATGCATTTATTTAAGAACAATGTGACTTAAGATTTAGAAGAAGATAATGAGTGGAACCACTTTTATCATTGTAACTGATTCTCAAGCTTTTCACCTAAAATTTCCAGCTACTTTTCATGTTTGTTACATATATTTTATGTAGGTAATTGTACCTACCAAGAAGGCTGTAAACAGCATTCAACAACTGACTGATGCTGCATTTTAGTTAAATCCGTTTTCCTTCCAATGTATACGTGCACCATCTGGATTCAATATTGGCGGTAGTCAGATATATGTTATACATCTCATAACTCCCTCAGTCAATGACGATTTACTAGTCGATGAATATATGGTATACATTCATAATAGTTAATTGATCCACGTTGAAATATTCAGAATTTTCACCAGTCCTTTAACTGTTATACAATAATTATGTCGTGAAGTTTTAGCTTTGTAATTCAGATTTTCAACTTTTAACCACTACGTTACAGACAAGTAGTATCATTCACTAACCTTTGACAACAGTTAGCGCTTCATAGGTGAATTACAAAACTTTTACAATGTTTACGATCAGCATGTTAACAACTAGAAATCTTTTGTTTATTGATAGAACATCAATTCATCTTTATAAAACTGTCAATATAAGTTTATTTTTGTTGTTCCTTGTTTCTTATATGCAGTCGATTAACAAACAAAACATTGTCAACAGTTCAGACACATCAGTAACAAGTGCATTACAGTTATTACGTAATTGGAATTTTTATAAACAACGTAATAATGCATCATGTTGTTATTATTCACCTCCCGGTTCTTCATTTGTTAATCGTCCTACATGTTGTTTATCACCAAACAATGTTATGATGAAATATCCAGGTATAAAGCGTAATGCTTTTAAAACATCTACATCATTGTATGCAGATCATCATAATCTTCCATTGCTGGGGAGAGGTCGTATCGATTCAGATGGTACTACATTTACTACTGATAATACAATCGGAAATCTTCATAATACATTAGAAGAGAATGTTATGTATCGTTGTCAGTCAAGAGTTGGTTCGCCTTATTTGCATAATCAATTAGAAGTACGTCAATCTTTAATTTTATCTGTCAATGAAAATAATGAATTAGTTATATTACCATCGTCTACTGTTGTAAATCACAATCAATTGAATCGTAAACAAACTGATACATCAATAGACAATAAACACAATGAACATGATCATATATTATACAGTAATAATAATAGTAATAATAATAATAATAATAATAATAATAATAATATATGCAGTATGTTGAATAGTTTATCAGAAGAAGATGCTGAAACAACACGTTTAGAAATGGCTGCATCTGTAAATGCATTAGATCAATATTTGCATAATGATAATACATTAGATGGTATTGTTGATGCATCAGATTATACACTGTCAACAATACCACATTCAATTATGCTGAATAATGAACCACCGCCAATTTATAGTGATTCATCATTATAAATGAATACAACATAAGATATTTAACATTATTAATGTAATCAACGTTTCTTCGACTTCTTCTCTTGTATAATAAACATTCTGTAAGGAATATTTTTTTTTTCTTTTATTGTTACTGTTTGTTTATTTGTTTGTTTTTTGTAAAATCTATTGATCATGTTAATATTTCTTTTAAAGATTTTATATTTAATTTCCAAGTGATTAAACGGTTATATAGAAGATGATGATGGGGTGAGCTGGAGTTGGCTGGGTGTTGATAATTAATTATACGATAAATATAGTTGTCAAGTAAACATTATTTTGTTGATTTAAACTATTGATTAAATATTCAAATATTCATTTGAATAGAACTATTGATAAGAAAAAAACAAGCTAAGAAACAACACAATATGAAGTTATCAATTGATATCAATCACTTATTCAATAATTCTTTATAGAACAATTTTTAAAGAATTTTTTTCTATGAAAATGATTTCATCATCACCGTCGTCACCGTCACCGTCACCGTCATCATCATCATCCAGTTCTGCTTACTTTAGTTAGTTATTCTATTCAATAATTAGTTATATTTTCTTTTCTTTTCATATGATAGGATTTTATTATTTCTCTAATTTATTATTTAATCTAATTTAATTGAAACTATTGAAAATGTGTATATTGACGTGTGGTGTTTCATCATCATCATCATCATCATCATCATCGTCGCCGTCACTACATTGAGCACAATGGTAACATGTTAGCTTAATGTCACTAACTAATAATCACTAAGTGATTTTTTTTCATTTCTGTAACCATTTTAATGTCATGTTTTGTTTTAAGAGTAATAATCATTAATCAATTGAAATGAACATAGTGATTTATATAGAGATTGATATTTTTATTTGATTAAATACGTCATAAATTGATGGAAGTTAGAAGTGTACACAAATGGATGCTAGTGGAGTAGTGTAAAGAGATGAAGCGCCTGTAACAGATTTTCGGGGGGGGGGGGGTGGGTACGGTATACACTACACAAAGGAGTGCAGTGCATCTTGGTTTTCAATTGTACCCTGTCAACATCAATTTACGACGTATTCAATCAGAGTGATTGATCGATTGATTGATGCAATAATCATTATCTATTCAATGATAATCTATTGATTGTTGCTTATGGTAACAATATGTAGTACTTTGTAGTACTTTTCTTTTTCGTTTCTTTGTTTTCTTCATCAATTGTTTTGTTTGAATTAACTTTTCTGTTTACAATAATTAAATGTTGAATTGATTAGTTTCTTTATTATTTATCTTTATATGATTTAATTAACTTGATTATTTACATTCATTAAGTATGTTAGGTATATTAAAAGTGTAAATCCTGTTTTGTTTTTTGTTTTTTTTTAAAGAAAACAAATACACAATAAAAATGATACATTAATCCAGTTTGTTGTTGTTGTTGTTGTTGTTGTTGTTGTTGTTGTTGTTGTTGTTGTTGTTGTTGTTGTTGTTGTTGTTGTTGTTGTTGTTGTTGTTGTTGTTGTTGTTGTTGTTGTTGTTGTTGTTGTTGTTGTTGTTGTTGTTGTTGTTGTTGTTGTTGTTGTTGTTGTTGTTGTTGTTGTTGTTGTTGTTGTTGTTGTTGTTGTTGTTGTTGTTGTTGTTGTTGTTGTTGTTGTTGTTGTTGTTGTTGTTGTTGTTGTTGTTGTTGTTGTTGTTGTTGTTGTTGTTGTTGTTGTTGTTGTTGTTGTTGTTGTTGTTGTTGTTGTTGTTGTTGTTGTTGTTGTTGTTGTTGTTGTTGTTGTTGTTGTTGTTGTTGTTGTTGTTGTTGTTGTTGTTGTTGTTGTTGTTGTTGTTGTTGTTGTTGTTGTTGTTGTTGTTGTTGTTGTTGTTGTTGTTGTTGTTGTTGTTGTTGTTGTTGTTGTTGTTGTTGTTGTTGTTGTTGTTGTTCCCTGTCAACATCAATTTACGACGTATTCAATCAGAGTGATTGATCGATTGATTGATGCAATAATCATTATCTATTCAATGATAATCTATTGATTGTTGCTTATGGTAACAATATGTAGTACTTTGTAGTACTTTTCTTTTTCGTTTCTTGTTTTCTTCATCAATTGTTTTGTTTGAATTAACTTTTCTGTTTACAATAATTAAATGTTGAATTGATTAGTTTCTTTATTATTTATCTTTATATGATTTAATTAACTGATATTTACATTCATTAAGTATGTTAGGTATATTAAAGTGTAAATCCTGTTTTGTTTTTTGTTTTTTTTTTAAAGAAACAAACACAATAATAAAATGATACATTAATCCAGTTGTTGTGTTGTTGTTGTTTTGTTTTAATTGTACACTATATGAGTGTGTTAATAAAGAAGAGAAGAATAATACCAACAGTCTATGAAGTCATTGACTGTTAGTTTGAATGGTGTCGGTAACTGCAGACTACCTGGATTTAAGGTGTTTGCGATTACTGTAACCAATGGCTAGAAACACTTATTGATATAGCCGAGAAGTAGTCACAATGGCGCAGATGTGTCCACTCATTATTCTCCCTTAAATCATGTGCTTCCAATTATTCCATAACTTTCTTTCTATGCTTCTTGAACCATATTCTATATGCTTATACTCCTTGTTATTATTATCATCACTAATGTGGTGATAATCTTACGGTACCATGGAGGTATGACAAATTGAACCGATACACACATGTGCTAGATTCAATGTTGATCATACATAAATACATACATACTTCACAGTTGAATTATTTCTAGCACTCTACTATTCAAGTCACAGTAGTAATGAATTAATCAATAGATTGACTGTGCTCTGATAGAGTTGCTGACAATATTAATTAGAGTTAACATCATCATCTTACAATTAGAATAACTCATGTAAGTTGCCAGTTAATGCTAACATCTTGAAAGTAATAAAAATCAGTCAGAAAATGTACAAACATTACTTGATTGTTTATAGGATGGCGTTAATTGATGGATTTGCAGACAAGTGTTTATTTCGTATGTTATTTATTACTGATTTTCTAATCAAAAGACGTGATATAAAGAACATCGAATTCATAGGATTCATTGCGAAATAAAATTGTGTCATTGTATTGATGTGCAATTCAATTCTAGGCAGAAAAACTGGTCTTGTGACACTTCTTGATTGTCTATATTTAATAATCCAAGTTGAATTTAGTTGTTTCTTCTCTCCAGTTTCAATTATCTCAATGAATGTGATCAGCATAAATTGATCGAAATAACTGAGAAATTTGTCATTCACACGTCCATGTATTTACATGATTTCATTCATCACCTATTCACATTCACTACACATCGTTTGTTGTACTGTATCCTCTTCAACATGAATATGTTATCAACGGCAATCATTTGAATTACTAGTTTCACATAACAGAATATCTTCTCTATTCATAATTAACAAACAGTTTATTACATCATTACATACACAGAAAACATCTTATTATTTGAATCAGCACACTTTGAGATTAGATATTGTCAGTATTTACACTGAGTTTGTCATCATCTTCAATTGACAACTGCATATGTTCATATAATTTACTGTGATATTAATATGTCATTCATATGACAGTATTGCATAATGCGTATTATACGAGGTTGATAATGAATTTGAGAGATAAACGTGTGACTGAATATTTAATTTAAAGTAAGTAGACGAAGGTGTGCATAGTGAATTAGTTTGACTGTTGAAAGTGTTATGACGTGATGAAAAAGAGGCGGAGGGGATGTTTTTGGTTGGTTGATGCGTACACCAATACGATGCGTGCCTAGTTAAGAATATGCGATTGACCTAAGCCCATTCACCCCCCTAGGCCGACAATAGGACAACCGGAATTGAGAACAGGAAGACTGAGAGAACGAGAACCAAAAACCGGAGAACCAGACCAAGGTCCAAGGTCCTATTATATTTTAATCATGCATTTATATATACATAATGTCAGACCACACTGTGAACCAATCAAGAATTTAACATTTGTACAGAACAAAAGAGATAGTGGTAGTGAATGGGGAGAACTTGTACACAAATAAGTAGACGTAGTTCGTAATAATAAACAATACATAAAGAATCAATACACTAAATGAGAGAACCGGGCAAGGAGAACGTAACAGTCATAGAAATAAAATGTTAACACTGTCCACAGTTATAATAAATGAAATAATGTTATAAATCACAGTTCCCGAAGATAGCCAAATCTTCATTAGGTGCCCGGCATATCAGAAAGTGAATCAATTGAAGAATATAGTTGAAATGTGAATGCATAACATAATTTTCGATTAGTTGTTTCGTTATATCGGAGCATTTCTGATACAATATGTGTTGACTAAAGTATTCATTTTCTGAAATGTATACTTCTCTGAAAATAGGATAAAAGAGGTAGGTGTGTCATCTGAGAACTTTATATTGTCTAACTCTACCGAAGTTATTGTTTGTATACAGTGTATCCATTGACATGTTGAGGTTTATATTATGTAATCATGAAGCAATAGAAAGATGATGAGTGTGATTAAGAAGCTGTGCCTTACAGTGGTCTTTACTTAGATGCCATCCATATACTATTTTGCAGTGTATGATTGTAATTAGAGTTACTCACGATTTATAGAAACACTACTTGATACTTAGAAAATGGTATTTTAGTTGATAAATTGACAAACATGTATTATTCACTTTCCGATTACAAGACATGAGGTTAAGTGATTTGATTTAGTGGAATCCATTCCAAAATGAGAATGTGGAAGCGTCTTGATGTGATGACTACAAACCATACAGAAATATGTGTCTAGTGACAATTCCTGAGTATCAATGTTCATCAGTTAAAATTTACTACTTCATTTAACCAAAATTTCATTGTTGAGAATCATAACTTACAGTAATGAAATTGCAATATGATGGCGGCCAAATTAATCTGAGTTGTAAATAGTCCCAGTACACATATACTTGACTATTTCCTGATTGTAACATCAACAATGTGAACATGAATATGAACCTAGTCCTAGAAATAATTACCAAATAAGTAAATTGATACAAGTACAATACAAATACTTGGATACCATTTGTTGAATTCGGAATTGAAGTATAACATGATTGGGAGTATAACATCGATGTTCCTGTTAGTAGTTAAGTCAAATTACATATTCATAATTGTTATCGATCATTGTTAATAACCCTATCGGAAAAGTTTCAAAACCAGGCATATTCGTTAGGAATGTTGATTCCTTTATCACTAACTCGATTAACACCCTGTGAAATTGTTACTCCGGGCGATTAAAGAAAAGTAGCAAACTTTCAGAACTGTATTTTGGATGACTATTCGCATTATTTTATTCATGAGTAATGTAGTCATTTCATTTCTGTGATTGCTACCTTTCGCTTGCCCGGCTCTCCCGTTTAGTGTATTTATTCTTCGTATATTGTTTTTAACTATACACAATGGTTACTTTGTTGCCTACAAGTTCTCCCAATTCACTGCCACTATTTCCTTTTCTTTGTATCAATATTAGATTCTTGATTAGTTTAATATGTGGTCTGGTTTTATATATATATAAAGGCATAATTAAAATACAATACGATCTCAGTTCTCCGTTTGCCGGTTGTCAACTCTGCTTCTGATATTGTCGGCTTCGTTGGGGGAATGGGTGAGTGGGCTTAGATCACTTTCGCATTATCAACTAGGCACAGTTCATTGGCGTTCGCGTCTACCAAACAATCCCTCTCTTTCTCACGTTATAACAGAAATCCTGGATCAAATTAAAACAATTATACATACGAAAAGTGAACTTTCTATTTCTCATAGTTATAAATAAATAACAATTCATCATTCATTTGCTTATTCAATACAATAATTTCGTCTACTATTTCAAGATATTCAGTAATGAATCGTATACACTGATTTGTCTTTTACTTATAACCTTCAAGTAATCACGTTTATGTAAGCAGATTTACTGGAGTGTTCAATTTCGATACATTCGAGATCGAATGTAAGTCTCCGTAGTACTAGTACAATTGGATGACAGTATGAAATCAATGAAATACATTGAATTTCATCTAATTCTACCGATTAAACTATACATTCTTGATATTTTCAGTTGTTTAATTATTAGCACATCATGAATAGATACAATGCATCAACTTACATAACTTACATTTTTGTTTAATGTGTTCAATGAACTGACACAATTAGTCAATGGTGCATATTTTGAAAATTGAATAAGCAAATGAATGATGAATTGTTATTTATTTATAGCTATGAGAAATAGGAAGTTCACTTTTCGTATGTATAATTGTTTTAATTTGATCCAGGATTTCTGTTATAACGTGAGAAAGAGAGGAATTGGTTTGTAGACGCGAACGCCAATGAACTGTGACTAGTTGATAATGCGCAAGTGATCTAAGCCCACTCACCCCCTCCCCCAACGAAGCCGACAATATCAGAAGCAGAGTTGACAACCGGAAAACGGAGAACTGAGAACCGAGATCGTATTGTATTTTAATTATGCCTTTATATATGCATAAAACCAGACCACACATTAAACCAATCAAGAATCTAATATTAATACAGAGAAAAGGAAATAGTGGCAGTGAATTGGGAGAACTTGTACGCAACGATTTAACCATAGTGCATAGTAATAGAAAATATACGAAGAATAAATACACTAAACGGGAGAGCCAGGCAAGCGAAAGGTAGCAATCACAGAAATGAAATGACTACATTACTCATGAATAAAATAATGCGAATAGTCATCCAAAATACAGTTCTGAAAGTTTGCTACTTTTCTTTAATCGCCCGGAGTAACAATTTCACAGGGTGTTAATCGAGTTAGTGATAAAGGAATCAACATTCCTAACGAATATGCCTGGTTTTGAAACTTTTCCGATAGGGTTATTAACAATGATCGATAACAATTATGAATATGTAATTTGACTTAACTACTAACAGGAACATCGATGTTATACTCCCAATCATGTTATACTTCAATTCCGAATTCAACAAATGGTATCCAAGTATTTGTATTGTACTTGTATCAATTTACTTATTTGGTAATTATTTCTAGGACTAGGTTCATATTCATGTTCACATTGTTGATGTTACAATCAGGAAATAGTCAAGTATATGTGTACTGGGACTATTTACAACTCAGATTAATTTGGCCGCCATCATATTGCAATTTCATTACTGTAAGTTATGATTCTCAACAATGAAATTTTGGTTAAATGAAGTAGTAAATTTTAACTGATGAACATTGATACTCAGGAATTGTCACTAGACACATATTTCTGTATGGTTTGTAGTCATCACATCAAGACGCTTCCACATTCTCATTTTGGAATGGATTCCACTAAATCAAATCACTTAACCTCATGTCTTGTAATCGGAAAGTGAATAATACATGTTTGTCAATTTATCAACTAAAATACCATTTTCTAAGTATCAAGTAGTGTTTCTATAAATCGTGACTTACTCTAATTACATTCATGTTGTAATATATTTAAGTTGGATTTTGACTGGCAAATGGAATCCGGGGCGCGCGTTTCGTCCTATTTAGGACTCATCGGCTGGATGTACCTGCATCTGATTTTTGATGTTCACAGTGGGATTCGAACTCAGTCCACTTCGTGCCAAACGCCACCTCGTTCACCACTAGGTTACTGTTTAGGTAGTCACATTTGTGCAACGGGCATCTATTTGTAATTAGGATAAGCTTGTATTTTCCCGTTGATTTGTATTGGACTGAAATTTCTTTAATGACGCTATATCGAGGCAATCCGCTAAGGATGCACATATAGCAAAAGAGACTGACCTCTTTCAGTCGATTACAAATCAACGGGAAAATACAAGGGTATCTTAATTCAAGTTGTAAGTAACAATTTATTGTTATATGAGTTATTCTTATTTGAAGATGATAAAAGTTATCTCTAACTGATATTGTTAGCAACTGTAACCGACTTCTATCAATTTATTGATTACAACCTTTTCTTGACATATAGACGGTAGCAACCAATATAGCATTAACTTAAATAGTTTGTTTATGATATCTGTTACATCATTGTGAGTATACTTCATGTAGTATATACAGTTCAAGTTGAATTTATTCTTGATTATGTAATTACACTTTGTTTTACATAGTGCAAGCTAAATCCAAATGTAAAGAATTTCACAATCTACGGTTTATGGTAAGTTGGATTACGTGTATAATTATTAAAAGTTTGTTATACGGTCAGGTGAAGTAGAATTATAATTATCACTTTTAATTACTGTATGAGATTCAAGAAGTAACATAGGAAATCATCAAGAGTAAGATTCTGATCAGGTTAAGCAAAGTAATTGAGGTGGAATAAGATTGTAAGTAAGTGAAATGATTTCATAGTTGTTGAGAGACAACAAGTCAATGAGACTTGTCCTATGACTACAACTAGATAGTCTTGAAAATGATGATTGGCTGGTACGTTGCCTCATTGACTAAAGCCTTCTCCGGAGATATGGGATAGACAGGGCGAACATCAATGAATATGACTAAAGACAAAGTCATTTACTGAGTAGGAAAAATAACCTTTATGTACAGCCTACTTAACTAATCACTAACAGGAAATATAAAATGTAATAAATACTGAACCAAGGTAATTGTATACACTGTTTGGGATAATAGGGCTATCATAATAGAACTACAATAATTGCGAAGGGGAAACATACATGATAATCTTAAATGAAACTCTTACATACCTGGGCAGCATCCTCACTGGCAGACAAGGATCTGAGGCAGATATTAAGACAGAGATTGGCAGGACAAGGACATAATTTTATAGTCGGAGCAGAACATCTGGGATTCAAATCAGCTCTCAGCAAACATCATAGTCACAATTTTCAATACAAACATCAAAGTATTTCTATTACATGGAACTGAAATTTATTTGAGTACTATGAAAAGGATTATTCACAAGATACAAGTATTTGTAAACTGCTATTTGAGCAGGGTATTTCGAATCCGTTGACTAGAAACTATCAGCAGAAACCTTCTGTGGCAACAAACAAACCAACTTCCATATGAGAAGGTAATTAGGAAAAAATTCAAGAGATGGATACGACACAGATTGAGGAAATCGCTAAACTGTGTCAGACAGCAAGCACTAACTTGGAATCGTCAAAGCCAATAGAAAAGGGGGACATCAAGGAACATATTGAGCCGAGAATTGGAGGTAGACACGAGAAGAATGAACAGCGTTTGAGAATAACTGGAAAGGAGTTCTTAAGATAGAATCGGTTGGAGAATGCTGGTCTACAGCCTATCCTCCAATCGGGGTATTAAGCATCGATTAACTGATTAACGTAACCAATACAGCGAACAAGACACAAAGACTAATTGTCATATTTCTGTATGTCTGCCCTGATATTGCTGATCTCCTTCCCTCAATCCGAATAGACGAACACAGAACAATGAAGTCAACCAGAGGGTATCACACTTACATTTCAATCATTCATTTATATTTCATATATAATTAACCTCACACCCAACCAATTAGGAAAATAACATCAATACAGAATAACAACAACAATAATAGGGAACTGGGCCAAGTTGTACACAGTCAACTAGTTATAGTTCATGAATGAAACATTAAACAGTAAACGTCATTGCATAAGACGAGAGATTAAGGTTATGGCAATATACATCATGTGTAAATGCAACCAAAATAAATGAAATAATCTTCTTAACAACTGTTCTAGAAGTTGGTCCTTCATGTTGATCCACTCAATTTAATAATAAGTAAGTTGTCGTGTAGTTGAACACTTTCGATACTTAGATTCTTTGAAGTGTAATCGATTACAGGAGAAAACATCAATCATTTCTGAAGTTCAGAGGTTCAAATTTTATAATGTAGATATGAATCTCTGATATTCCTCTGAATGGTTTGCTGAAAAGCTCGTAGATGCGGCGATATTAATAGCCCCCCCCCTACCCGTCCTACAGTATCATAAAGCATTTGATATGCATAGAATGTCGATCTCGGAGATTTCAGATTATCATTATCAGTGATTTCCAAAACATATCATCTGATTTAGTCTTTGATTGTCTAATTCAAACGGTGTTAGTAATGAGTCAATCAACTGGAATTTAAAATAAAACGTGATAAGCATCAGTTCAACTATTCATCTTGTATAACTTCATACTTTTACTAAATAATACAATTCAATTGTAATATTTCGATAACATTTAGGGCTACGAAGAGACCATACATTAAACAAGAGAATTGTACAGCAGCTATACAATTTAATCCACAGGATTTAGCCGTAAGTTGAATTCAATAGTAATTGTATTAGGTCTGTCTGTCTGTCTGTCTATCCATCTATCTATCTATCTATCTATCTATCTATCTATCTATCTATCTATCTATCTATCTATCTATCTATTATCTATCTATCTATCTATCTATCTATCTATCTATCTATCTATCTATCTATCTATCTATCTTATCTATCTATCTATCTATCTATCTATCTATCTATCTATCTATCTATCTATCTATCTATCTATCTATCTATCTATCTATCTATCTATCTATCTATCTATCTATCTATCTATCTATCTATCTATCTATCTATCTATCTATCTATCTATCTATCTATCTAATCTATCTATCTATCTATCTATCTATCTATCTATCTATCTATCTATCTATCTATCTATCTATCTATCTATCTTCTATCTATCTATCTATCTATCTATCTATCTATCTATCTATCTATCTATCTATCTATCTTATCTATCTATCTATCTATCTATCTATCTATCTATCTATCTATCTATCTATCTATCTATCTATCTATCTATCTATCTATCTATCTATCTATCTATCTATCTATCTATCTATCTATCTATCTATCTATCTATCTATCTATCTATCTATCTATCTATCTATCTATCTATCTATCTATCTATCTCTATCTATCTATCTATCTATCTATCTATCTATCTATCTATCTATCTATCTATCTATCTATCTATTTGTATGTATTTATATGTGTATAAAGAGTATAGAACGTAGTCGATAATGTACATCATTCCTGGTTTCTATATTTTAGCAGTACAAAATGAACAGGAAATTAGTAGATGTAGTAGATATTTCAATGGATAAATAGAGTATAGTCCAGGGAGAAGAAAAATTAGTTAGGGTAAAGAAAAGCATAAAATAATTTAAAGCTCAAGATTTAAAGGAGAACAAAGAATGAATGCACATGTACTTGTGTAACCGATTCCGAATCAAGTCACTAAGAGTTTTCAACCTGTGGTTAAAGATAGTGGCACAAATAATCTACTACTTCCGACACGACACACGTTATCAGTCAGTGAACTGTATGGATTGATGTCACCTTTTGATTTGGCTACATCTGCATTTTGTCCATTATACTCAAATATCAGTGAGGATCGAGTATCGAAGTAGACCATGGTTAGGCATATGTAATACATGTCTCAACCACCTCAGTCGATGAAGATACATAACCTTATCAATTGTTTTACCATCTTTCCTTAATACCCAGAGTGTAGCCTAATTATTGCTTACCCGATGGCTTCAGTTAACACGAGAGATGTTTTGAAGATATCGTATTTCCAAGTCCAACTTAAAATATAAGTAAGTTGAATTCTATTCAATAAATTAATATCTTCATATCGACTTTGATGAATATTCACTGTCATGTTGATCGTCTACTTCAACTAAAACAACCGCCGTACATCAGTATGATTAATGAAAACCTACTGAAGCTTGTATAAGATATCTCGTCTGATATGATAATCTTGATAGTTGATTCAAGTATTTACCGGTAACTAGAATCGTTCAACTTGTTGATTTTTAAGCTGCCCCTCCACCCTTCTCAATTCATTCAATGAAGTGTATTTTGGAAATGTAAACTCATTCATAGTTACCACATTATTTTGATTAGTCAATAAACGAACAAAATAACTTGTAGGTTAGAATACAATGAACAAACTTTCATTGTTACATTTTCTATTCTCTCATTTTAGACTATTAGAAATCAATTAGCTGTTGAATGGGAAAATTTAAAAGATTATCAATGTCCAATGCCTTTATGGTAAGTAAAAGTAAAACGTTTCTGTCAAAGTACCACAATCATAACATCTTAGTTATTATGTCATTGAAGTAATAAAGAATAATTAGTATTTAAAGTGAAATTTTGTTAAATAGATTATAAACACACAATGAATTTACCATTGGACCACTGAGTCGGCTCCTAACGGTTGATATTTCCAATTCAGCTAATTCAATCCCCCGACGGGGTCGTGGATGCGCACTGCTGAGGAGACACAATAAATTGACCAAATGTATAATTTCACATACTTGACATTTTCTCAGAAGAGATTCATAATGAAGGATAACTGATGCTATCTAATTGAAGTACCGTTGTTAATTCCAGAATTCAATGAATGACATATAGATGTCAATATTGACAGATAGGTTGAATTTCAAAGATCTAAACGTCATCAATATACTTACTTGTTTAATCTGGTTTGCGTTTTTAGCAAGCTTGGGTTTTACGGGATGGGGGTGCTAACCCCATGTCCAACCCTCCCCCTTTACCCGGGCTTGGGACCAGCAGTAGCCCTAGGAGGGCTACAGGCGGAGTTGTCATCAATATAAGTAGATTCCAATTTGTAGAATTATAAAATACCATTATGTAATCTCATGGTAATATAACGGTAGTGTGAATCAAGAATTATATACGAATTTTATTTCATTATTGAACATGAATTAGACAACTAGTAAAACTGAGAACTATGAATCGACAGTTTTTCGGTTGTCGTAGAGGAATCCACAGTAGTAGGCAACTACATTCGTAGGGTTAAAGTCTCAGTAAAATACAACCAGTAGATTGTTTTGCATATTAAACCAATTTTAATCATCTACAAATGATAATTGATGAGACTGCCAAATATTTATCCGTTGATCCCTCACTTTACTAGTATATGTGCGTTGGTAAGAAGTACCTTAGTCGAACGATATATCTATCCAGTGTCAATTCTTACCTTTGATTCTTTGCCTACTTCATGTCAATGTGTCATATCAAATCCAAACTTGACAAACACCATAGCATGCACATTGAATGTTATAATGTAGAGAGAATTTCCTCCACATGATGTACTTCTTATTTATTTCTCTGTCTCTTTTCTTCACAAGGGAGAATCAGTGGAATGTATGTGGGAAATGTGTTTCGTATGATAGTTTACTTGATACTGTATATAAATATTTTAATTTTGCATTACAACAAGCTTTGGACCTCAGTTTGTTAAAGTAGGTGATTGTAGTTAAAGTTTTTGATAGTTTTCAATAACTGTACATGATGTTTACTAGTTTGTCATGCTTTATTTAATGAATTCGTCGTGGATTGATGTTGGCAGAGTACAATTGAAAATCACAGAGCACTGGAAATCTGTTTCGTCCTAGCATGAGAATTCATAGCAATGCATACCCTCCATTCCACCAGGAGAATTAAACCCAGGTCCATCAAGTTGTCAAACTCCGATTACTCTGAACCATTGTGCCGGTATCCAGTGAAGAAATTTCTACTCCCATCAACTTGTGGTACATAGTGACGACGATTGACTGTCATTGGTGATAGATGTTTCACTCCTGACAAGTTTGAGCTCTACCTGTTATGATTTCTCACTAGAGCTTCAGAAACATCCTGAAATTAGTCACTAGTGGGTCGAATATTGTGATTGTCTTGAGCTGCTTTGTGTAGATCAATCTTACGTTTTAGTGAATTTATCATAGTTTGATATTTTGTTGGGTATCGTTGAAGACCATAGAGAACTGGAATACTGTTTTATACTAGTAGGATACACCTGGCATGTTGTCAAGTAACTTCAGCATGATAATAATCCACCAAAACTACAATTTAGGCACACAACTTTAAACAACATATAAGATAACCCAAAAGTTTATACACTGTTAATGCAAATCATGAAATACATTGTACTCAAATAAGAGTTGAATATACGTATACAGCTTATCATGTAAATGTTTCAGTAGTTATTGTAGTCGGAGATTGTTAGATGCATGAGCTGTTCCGACAGGAATAACAATAAATCGAGTTCATTCACTATCACGTTACTGTGAATGTATGATATTGAAGCCATTTATGAATAGTACCAGTCACTGTAATAAATGTTAATACATAGTCATAATTTCATTCAGTATGCATAGTTTATACATGATTATCAATAGAGAATTTTACCACCTACCTTATTGTAGAAAACTGTCAAGAAGCTTATATCAGTTCTGTGTAATCATTATTAGAGATGAACTTCAATTATACGAATTGGTATAAACAAACATTATACAACTCAATGAGTAATCAATGTCTATATATTCGACATACAGTGACTCCATCGTATATGTAACATATAGACCAATTCACCAGGAAGCATCAATTTCATTCATGACTACATAAGTCTATGACTGTTGGTTTAAACTATATTCACAAATGCATACACCTCAGTTGGGGTCGGAGTCATAATAACGATGAGTGACTTGAGACAGCTTAACATGACACAAAATTAGTTACAGTGGTACAAATGTATTTTTCTAGATAGCCAGTTCTACTATTCTTTCACTTCGTTTACTTCATCCATTCCTGTTAAATTATATTGTGACCTAATAACTTTGACGTATGCGTAAATGTATTGTATTCTACGTTGTTTATGACTGACTGACGACTGTAGGTACTTCTTACTGTCTGATGACAAAATGTACGAATCCTATATAAATCAAAGTCCCTTACCTGATATAGACCTATTCATTAATCTTCTCGAATAATTAAACTTCACAATGAATGAGTAATTGTAAGGATGAACCGTTTTTTGAATAAAACACTAGATATACTTAACTTGGATATATTATGGATTATATTGATGAATATGACAATATGGTTATCATAACCTCATTCTGAATAAAAGACTAATGAATACTTTAATAAACAGATCATTTAGTATCATTTAATATAAAGTAATACGTCGAGTTCTATTCAACAGATGAGTGACCAGACAATCCACTTGATATGCCAGGCACTTAAAAAAGATTGATTTCCTTCGAGAACTGTTTTCCTGTAGACTATTTCATTATTTTTAGTTGGATACAAAGTGAACATTTTAATTCTATTATTATTCAGTTCCCCATGTCCTACCCTCTCATATAACACATTAACTGTTAGTATATCACCTCTCATTGATGAACTACGGTTAATTGATTGTGTATACTTTGCTCCAGTTCAAAGTCACTGTTACTTTTATTTTGTATAAATGGTAGTTTTTTTAATTAGTTGACTAAGTGGTCACATTTTGATGCATATGTAAAGGACTGTCTGTAATGTAATTTGAATGTGTCTGGTTGGTTCATCAATTTTGTATTCTTCCATATTCCGGCTTGTGACTAAGTAGGGATTGGTGCAGACGTACTATGACCAACTAGAAACTTTTATTGACACTCGCTACTTTGTCTTCGTGCGCACAAATTCACATCAATTACTTTGTCATACGCACCAATTATAACAGCCCTTTCTAACGTCATAACAACTTTTTAACTAAGATGACAATCAACTGAAGGACAGTTTGATTTTTATTGAATAATACTAACAAGTTCTATTATTTCGACATTTTCATTTGTATTAATACAGACATCTGGCTTCAATAGGTATAAGACCGGATTCGAGTACATATGTTGGGGTAAGTTGAATTGAACTGAGTTATTAATATTAGTAATTTCAATAATTGTCATCATTGATTGGGTATCAATCAGTTACTGCAGTTTAATGAAAAACGTTACTTGATGTTGCCGGAAATTTCTATCCATACAGACTAAAATGAGATCTGATTCGGATTGTGGCTGGCAAGTGGAATCAAGGATACACGTTTTGTTTTGTTTAGGACTCGTCATCTGAAAGTAATTTCATCTCAGTTTTGATGCTCACACCGGGACAGGAACTTAGTTCATCTCTTGTCGACCTCCACCACCTTCACCAAGTAGCCCCTGAGTCCGGACAGCCTGCCAGATGTAAACAGCAATACTGAGACGCAGGCACGTCCAGCTGATGTTTTCAAAATGGGACAAAACGTGCATCCTAGATTCTACATGCTAACTACAATCTAAATGAAATCATACTTGTAAACCATCAACGAATCGAGGAAATTCGCTCAGGATGCATATTTGACAATAGAGACTGATCAGTTTTAGTCTATATCAAACCAACGGGAATTTTTAAAAGCAAATTCAAATTACGTAATAAGATCTATTCTTCTGAATCCACATTGAAACCTCTCCATAGTTCTCCTATAAAAAGGAGTGAGAATACAGAAAGATTTCATTTTCTGAAAGGAGGTTAATGTTTGATAATAAGCCTGTCATATATATCCATTAGTCCATGTTAAATGGGTTATCATTTAATCTAATTAGATGGGATCATTTCTCTATCATCATGACTAATTCGGTAACATAAGAAGAACTTTTAACCATCAAGATAATTTGTAATATTTGCAATTAGTTTTATTGTGTACAAAATTTACAAGTTGTGGAAGTTCTCAGTAAGTTGTGTTACCGTGTAATCATCTTGTAGTGAAACTTTCACAGCTCACTTCTATTAGAACGTTAAATCGGTGAAATTGTTCAGAATATTATCTTGTAATAACCTTTAAGTACAGAATGTGAAAGACAATTGTTGTATCCCCATGAAGAGCTGGTATACAGTCGGGGGGGGGGGGAGGTTGAGAATTACTCGTACCTGTTGAATAACATCTATTAATTTTTGATTCTTAACTGTTTGAAATAGTGATGTAATGTTATTTCTTCATAATTGAACATTAATTCTCATTGTCTGTCTTATTTGTAGACAGCGGAGTTTCAGTCGGCTTTGCAATTGCTCTATTTTAAACAAGTGGCTTTGAGATGCAGACCGTATAAAGCAGAAGTGAGAACTTTAATTAGAAATTGATTATTTATTAGATTATGTACAGATTTTACAATTTGGTTACAGTTTAATGTTTGACTATTATTAGTACAGCGGATTGTGACGATGGTTGTAGTGACAAATCTCAAGTCAACGTTTCGTAATGCGAAATTATTACAAGTAAACTAACTTGCAGAACAAGAAGAGCATCATAACGATGCCAATAAAGTCGGCAGTTTACATAATGAATAATGAAAAGATATTGTTATATGATACGACTATCCAATATGTCATTCTGTGGAAACAATTCTTATTAAAACTAGTACTTACATTGAGTATCATGCTTTTCCTAGTGTGTAGGTGAATAAATCACTCATTACTTGCAAGCACAAGTGAACTCAAGGATGTTCGAAGTAAGAATATTGTTGTTATTACTATAGGCTAGCTTAATCTAACTTCCAGAATTCTTTATGAAAGCTGATATTATTAAAGAAGTTATCTATACTTCCTTCATACTGTAGAAAATGATTTCTGCAATGAAAACGACATCTTAGGAGTGTAATCAACTAGCTCACAAAAGTCAACGTCACTCTAATCATTCACTTTAGCTACATATTTACCATCTCAGTAAATAACTAATTATTACAAGTAAATCATCGTAGTAAATGGATATTTAGGAAATATTATTGAGTTGTTATTTACTCTTGAATTCTTACCATACGTTTTATCATGTTAAGTAGGCAACCATTTAAATAGTGATTTAAATAGTAGTGATTTTGCTCCGATGAATATTAGCTGCTTCAGACTGTGCGTTAACCAACCGAGCTGTCACCTTGATGTAGTGGTCGAGCTTGCCTATCTCGATGACTTATTCACGCTATACTGGCTAAAACAATCGTTCTTCAAGGTCCTGTAATGCTTGCCTGATCGGTTGAAGAGCTGTGGGACTAAAAGCCGCAACTATGACGTTTGACGACAAAGCCGTACTGCCAGCTGTTCATAGGTGTGAGGGCAGTAAGTTGTTTTCCTCAAACAACCAGCATAACAGCTATGCTGCCTACCTACAAACGAAAGGTGAGGTTAGAAAAAGTCGACTCTAAAAATACACACTACACCTTACCTAACAGATTTCCATCTCCGGTAATAAGACCTTAACAAATACGAAACGACGACAATAAAAACCTTTCTCAAGCTGTGTGTGACCGGCCTCAAATAGTTGTTCTTTGGATACTTCGGTCACACTTTCCGGTTTTAAAGACCAACTCTAACCTAATTTGCTTTCTATGTGCATCATGAAGAACTGCGAAGTGATAACCTCCCTCATACCGTTGTTAGTAAGTAAGTATCTCACTGTCTAAGTAGGGATTGTTTTCTTTGAATTCTAGTACGATCTTAAAGAATACTTAAATATGGTTATTTTATTGATTCACTTTTGTAGAGTATTACACACATGTATGTCATGAATGGAACATATGGCCAGAAAGTTGTAAGTTAATGACCACTCTGTATTGATTGTATAATGAAGTGTATTGATAAGTGACCTTCTTTAAATGCCACAACACTGTTATTGGTACCTTTACAATCTACCAATGATCATTTACCCATGATACTACGCGAAATAAGCTAAGTTTCATTGAGGTCAATATATTAGTGAATGCAAGCAATGAGAAATAATTATTCGTCTAAATGAATATCCTGGGCAACAATGCATTTCACCACTTTCATGAATACAATTCGAACAGTTGTTCTACGTATTGCATAATAAGATATAGTAGAATAGAATAGAGATGGTTTTGTGAAAATTGGTATTAAACTTAGTTGGTTGGATTCTTCACAGTTTAATGCTAGTAGGGTTGTGACTGGTGGAGCTCTTACTTGTCTGAGGGAAACAGTTATCACCGATGACAAAGGATTACCACCACTCTATATCGCAAATAGATGGGAATGGAAATTTCTTGATTGGATGCCGCTACAATGGTTCAGAGTTATGGGCGTTCGCCAACCCGAAGGCCCTAGGTTCAAATCTCTTGGCGAAACCGAGGGTGCGCATTCCTGGGGAGTCCCATACTAGTATGAAACAACTTTCTAGTTCTACGCTGTTTCTACGGGTGCTCTGTGAACATCGATCTGTGACGAATCCAACAAACTAGATATAATGGAATAATCAAATTATAATTGCGGATTACGTTTCCAAAGTGTATTTAACTGAATGATTAGTAGTAATGTATAAATATCAAATAGTACTTGAAAAAGATCCGAGTATACAAGGATTACGAACGTAATAAGGATTTTGAATGCTGTACACGCATCACCTGCAAATTGCTTTTTGACGACAATATACACACGTACACAAATACACAATGAATCTGTCAAGTAAAGTGTATTGAGGCAATATTAAGGGCAAATCTACAGTGAAGTTTTTGTTATGCTTCACACCAATCAGAAGCTAAGCAGTACATAATTAATTAGTCCTTATCACTGATAAATTCACATACTGTTTAAATATCTTGTGCCTACCGACTACGTTTTCATCAAGTCATAGAGTGATACAATCGACGAAATAGCTATCCACTGATTTCTCCTATTAAATGGTTATTAAACTTCATTCAACACGACACCCAATTACAATTATTATCAGTTTACCAGTGAAAAGATGTGACTAGTGGATTTCAATTGTTTCGAATTTGATGCAATCATCTACAGACAGTAATAGCCAATTAGAAAATATTAAACAATCGGATGATGTTCTGTACTGAGACGAAATCACTGTTTAGTGTTTCCTGATTTTCTATCTTTACGTAAATTAGAAAAATTTATGATGTCATATTCGCATTGTATGTTGGTTGTTAACATTGAATGCAGTACTATGCAACAATCGATGTTTGTCTGTAATTCACTGTGTTATGTATTCAGGAAAAAATACACTGTGCTATTGATAATTGCCAATCAGATTACGGACACGTCTGCTCCATGACTACCAGTCCCCAAAGCCGGAATAGAGAAAACGACTCATGAGCCAACCAGACATAATATAATCTAATCCAATTCCGGTCATATTGTATTTTAATCATGCCTTGATATATACGCAAATTCAGAATACACAACAAACCAATTAGGGATTTTAAATTAATACAAAACAGAAGAGATTGTGGCAGTGAATAAGGGTAACTTGTACACAACTAATTAACTGTAGTCCATACTAAGAGAGGAACATAATAATAGTAGGAGTGTAATGTTTACATTACACACGATCAGAATAAATGAATTAATCCTCTAAAATACAGTTCTGGAAGTTCTTCACTCTTCTTTAGTTGTCCGATATAACAGACTGACTGAAAATTTTCTCCGTAAATTATATTACAATTATACTCTAAACTGAACTACGCTTTTCATTAATTTACTTTTGTAGAATGATACCTACATGTCCAATCATAACAAAACCATATTCACTCGTCAACCGCGTAACAGCACAATTGGTCAAGAGAAGGTAAGTATGAAGCTACACTATAACCATTTCATTACAAATTTTTGTGGTGTATCACCTTAATTAGATGAAATTGGGTGTTGTAGAGATTGTTGATTTCTTAACTTGCTATTATAAACTGATCTAAATTGGAAAGCCACTGAACACCAGGAAGCAATGGACAGTCATTCTGTCCTAGTAAGGGACTCTTCAGAAGTGCGCATCCACTGCTCACTGATCAAACGTAGGACCTTCTTTCTCCACTGCGAACGCTATACCACAACCTCTGAGTCGGCAAATTCAGCCAATTCGAAATGTTTAGGTGACTTTATCGATTGACATTGGTAGGTAACTGCCTCACACTTGATATAGTTGAACTGTACAATTGATTATTATGAATGCTGTGAGATATATCTTTGGATCACTTTAGTTCATACGCGTCATATCAACCGACATCAACATAGATGGTATATTGAAGTGTTGTACTGAGTTCACATAAAATTAGTACATGAAGGAATTATTCAATCTGAAGATGTAGTTACTTATTTCGTAAACAAACGCGGAATGATAATCTCATTTAATACCATCATATTGTATAATGGAAAGATAAAAATTTGATAATAGAACAAGAAAGCTACGTGATAGGTAATACAGTTCAGTGTTAAATGCAATCACAAAACCCTACTCTTGGATTAACGTAGATTATTTCACTTTTATAAACAGTTAATTAAGTAGCTACATTTGGATCACCATTTGGTTCTTATCTAGGTTATATCTGATAAAGTCTCACGTTGATTATCAGTACCATCTATAAGATCACAATCAGGATATTGTGATGAATTGAATGTGGCTTCTCGTATACATTAAACAAATAACTAAACTACTAAATCCAATGCTTTAAGATAACGACACCAAGTGAACTGTCATCATTTACAAATGGTAAAATTTGCTAGCATAGATCCAAACTAATTTCAACGATACATTTTACAATCGACATTTAATCAGTTAGATTCAAATTACAGCAAATCTAAAGATGTCTTGGATTAATTATATTAATCACTAGCAACAACTTCGGCACAGGTATATGAAGTCTTCAATAAACCCCAATACTTCAGCAGAAGCAGACACAGATTGGTGTCAGTTTGGCTGAAATAATGTGAATATTAGAGTATTACAGAAACGAAATGTGCACACATTTAACAATAGAAAGCATCATCCAATGTGACAACCTCATTAATGTATTTAATATTATTGTTTTCTTGTTTCAGTTGAATCTTCTACAATTACATGAAGTTATATTTTGTTACAGTGAATATCTACAACTGATTGATTGCGATATATATGCACACGTGAATAACTCTTGCAAGGATGGTTTCGTTTTTGCTGAATTCCCTGATACAACAAAATACGTTACACAGTTAAGAAGTGAAACAATGAATGGTTGTAATTGAACAGAATGTTCTAAGTTTAATACTATTATAAAGGCGTAAGTATGATATAGACAGTGATTTTGTTTAGTGGAAGGTAATTTGAAATGATGCACAGATCTCTTAACATTGATTGATTAATGCAAAAATCAGTATCAGTGACATTTTCTGCTATGATTATCCATTCAATCATTACCTATTCGTTTGCTATTCATCGTTGCTTACACTAACATTACACACTTCATTGTTTTTCTTCGTCAATTTTTGTTTTGATTAACTCGTTTATTGCAATGATCAACAATGAATCGACTGTTGTCTTAGTTGCCTACAAAATGACTTCTAATGTCAAAGTTAAACAATTGTCTACAATGTAGTAATGAATTAGTGAAGCGTGTCAAACGATGTCGTTATTTTACTAGAGAAAGTTTAACGTCGTACAATACAAATTGCTAGTGAACGTATGACTAGCGACACAACAACAGGTAAGCTAAGCTATTTCATAGTGCCTCAGACCAGCTAACTAGAGGAAGAAGTCCTATGTCGGCAAGAAGCGTTTAGTTTCACAAGCAACCTGACAAACGGATAACAACTACACATCTCATGAGTGTATATACAAAACAAAGAGAGCGTCCCTGGAATGTCACAAATTGCGTACTAAAATAAACAACGGACCAATAAGATTTAGCGTCTCACTAAGTGGAAAACACAAGCTGAAGGTGAAAAATAAACTTTTCGGCGCAAAAACGAGTAATTTAAATTTCCACAAATAAATCACGAAAATAACAGGTTTGTCAAGAGAATTCTGGAGATCTGATATCCCAAACAATAATGACATATCAAGTGTAGTTTATATCAAAGAATAGCATTGAAATTATCTGTTTCTCTCTGTTGATGTTCTAAACGTTGGAAAATTGATCAGTTCTTGTTATTCAACTAAACAGAATAACCTCCACACAGTATTAGTTTACATTAATGATAGCAGCTAATGAGTTCCAAGTAAGAATAAACGTGAGTCCTGAATTTTGCATGTCATAAATGATTGTGTATATTAATAAGTAATGCGATATGTTTTATAAATCTGGTTTCTAGTACTGTACTAACTTATGTGATAGCAATCACCAGATAGTTGACTTCTTTAAATGGAGATAGTGACATCAAATCATGATGAGATTGTCTGAAACACTCATTTCAGTTGGAGATTCAATAGGAAACCTAATTTATGAGGAATCTAGCTACTTTTCCTTTCATACACAGCGAAGTTAGATCAATGTGAAAAGTACATTTCTAGCTATTTAGCATGGAGTAAACAGATCAGAAGTTTACTGTCAACAGATATTCTTAATTTCATTTCTTATATAAACACTAAAATTAGAACATGTATCGAGGTACAATTTTCTAGATTATTTAATCTGTATACTGTTTATATTGAGTGCTGCTTACGGAAAATTACTAAAGCAGACATACATAATGATCTGTTGAATACGATGATAGGATGTATGAGGTGAGATCATAAGCATAATGCTATAATTGTCATCTTCACGCCAAAGTGAGTCCTACCAACAGAGTAGCAGCTTACTTCATGCGACCATCTAGCATTTAATTTATGCTGTGATTCAATATTATGTGCCATCATATACTGTTGACAAATGATTGGTTGCATGTCAATCAACCACTACCAACACTGAAATTCGTCACTAGATTTTTTATAGTGAGTTATCCCGCACGGCAATTATTCAACAAAGCATCTTGAAAGGTTGAAGCCATGAAAATTCATGAAATCAGCTGAAATGTTGAGAGTGACTACTTACACGCTTTTCTAGATAGTTTTAACAGTATGAATTCAAATATGACAGATTCAACATATGACGAGTTGTCATTCGAAGTGTCACATTTTTAGCACAACTAAGGGCATACTCGAGAAAAACACGTGGCCGGGCTCAAGTAGTTGTCCCTTGGCACATCGTCCACACTCCTAGTTCGTTAATGCTAACCGTATCCGCATATGGTTTCCAGGCAAGGGGAAAGTAATAACTGCCCTCAATATTACTGTCATTTTAATCAAATCCCCTACTCGATTTCTAATAGTTCTTCTAACTCCACTTCTGAACCCAAATCACTATTTACAACTGTCTTGTCATTATTGGCAACGAACTTCTTTATAAGGCCAAGCACTCAGATTTGGTACTCATAGGTGATTATGATGCACAATTACTTTTTTTGGTGAAGTTATTTATAAAATGCAATATAGCGGCGGTAGTGAGTAACAATGCGAGCGTGTTAGGAATGTTTCTCCCCATCTAGATAACGCTGAGTCATCACTAGAGCTGTAGATTGGGAATAAAACAGTCAAGCGTGTTATCCACTTCACTTATTTTGTGATCAACCCACATGGATTGATGTTTAAGGGAATCTCGATATACATTCAAAAAAGTTGTTTGGCTGTTGCCAACTCTAACTGTATGAATGTAGAAAGGGGCCATTAAGAGATTAAATTCATACGTTATTGGTCATTTATGTCTTCGAAACATCGATTGAGTTAATTGGGCAAGTATAAATGAGGTTAGAAACAGATATTGAGGAAAGATGGTAAATTAGTCGTCAAGGTTGTAAATCTTTACCGACAGAGATAGATAAAATATCAAATTACCGATTACCTAGACGTGCGATGATGGCTGGTATAGGAGTAGAATAGAAAGCTAGGGACGGTTAAGCTAAAATACAGAATCAGTCCAAAACCATCAGTCGTAGCCGTACTAGTAGATTTAGACTGTTTAGTCGGAGTTTACAGGAATCATAACCAATGGTTGGAGACTGTAAGTGATATGGCTTAAATTAGCTGTTTTGAAGGTTGGTTTATTTTCTGTCCTTCCTTAAATGAGCTTAAATCAACTTTATAAATTTCTTACCACGAACCAATTCTCTCTCTGAATGTTATTATACATAAGCACTTATCTTCACTGAGCTAACTAATATTCATAGTAATTTGGTAGTCTTATTGTAGCGCTGCTAAGATATGGCAAATTGATGCAACCGATGCACACAAGTCAGGTTCTACGATGTACATTTATACATGTGTGAAAAACAAGTATGAAAATACACAAATTTGCAGATACTTGCTTCTAACACCCTAACGACTTTAAATACAATAATCTGCGGTATTATGCTCACTAGTGAGTAGCTCATTAAGGTAATTCCTGGAGTCCTGGTGTGAAGACGTGACCAGTAAAGTTCAACCGTGTCGGGTGTAAGGCAGTAACCCACCGATGACATGGATGAGGTCACGTAACGTATCACAAATTGACTGAATTAGAAATATCAACTGTTAGGAGCCGAATCAGTGGTACAATAGTAAAGCGTTCGCCGCGGAGCCATAGGGTCTGGGTTCAGTCTCAGATGGGGTCGTGGATGTGCACTGATAAGGAGTCCCATACTATGGCGAAACAGCTGTCCAGCGGTTCCAGGTGACCAATGGTTGTCTGATTCAGATCAAATCGTGATATCAAAATTGACAGTTAACTATTATCACAAACTTCCTAATTTGCATTACATCGACTAAAATATCTGTCTTGTACATAAACACAAATTTAGCATGAAAACTACACATTGCAACTATTCAGATATCTTTTATTGTATTATTCAAAATGCATTATAACACTTTAACAGTGCCCTTCAATTACAAGAGATTAAACCCATGACCACTACCTTACGTGGTGAAAATTTAACTATCAGTGATCGTATTTCAAGTTTAACTGAGGTTGTAGGTACGTAATCACGTATAAAGGCAAAATGGTTATTCAGTAATTCATAGTATGCAAATGATATTAATATGCAGTGAATGTCAACGAAACACAGATATTCAACTATTAACAAAAGAATTTATTATATGACTTATAACAACATAGTTACTGGCATTTATGCCATTCTCTGGACATTGAATAAGATTAATAAATAAAGAAAGATGTACTTATAAAACTGCAAGCTAATAACGACATTAGACTGTTTTCAGGTGGAAGTGTTTCATCAATACAACAGAACTATAAAGTAAAAAACAAGAATATTTAGTAAACAAAAGGTATACCGGATATTTTTTGAAATAAGAACAACAAAAAGATTGATAAACTGAAATTCAGCCAATAAAACCATAGAAAGAAAAAAGCATCTGAACAGCATTACAATTAACCACTACTCTATATCAATTACACACCATATATCACTAAACTTTACACAATAATATCCCACTTCAACACTCCAGTACAACATCGAAACTTATCACCTATTATCATCTACACCAATACTACTACAGCATTATCGTATTACAATTACAACACTAATGTATAGTGGGCAACGCATCATGGCCCACCACCAACTCTCTCAATCTACCTCTGTCTCTTACGCCCAACGACATGAATACATTCAGGCGCCTTTTACAGAGGAATAATAAATCATACAATAAACCACTACTCCAATTTCATACAAACGCGAACGAAATAACAACTCACCTCGAGCTCACTACTACCACCTCTCCAATCACCACCCATCACAATTCAAAAATCTAAAATACACAGAGAAAAAAAACACACAACAAACATTTATTCATGCCATTATAACTATCTACAATACAATACTTTCATCAATTCACTCTCAGACGATAAAACCAACTGTCATCAAGATAACAGATGTCCCTATCTACAGTACGTCATTCATCACGCATACAATAAACCACTACTCCAATTTCATACAAACGCGAACGAAATAACAACTCACCTCGAGCTCACTACTACCACCTCTCCAATCACCACCCATCACAATTCAAAAATCTAAAATACACAGAGAAAAAAAAAAAAAAAAAAAAAAAAAAAAAAAAAAAAAAAAAAAAAAAAAAAAAAAAAAAAAAAAAAAAAAAAAAAAAAAAAAAAAAAAAAAAAAAAAAAAAAAAAAAAAAAAAAAAAAAAAAAAAAAAAAAAAAAAAAAAAAAAAAAAAAAAAAAAAAAAAAAAAAAAAAAAAAAAAAAAAAAAAAAAAAAAAAAAAAAAAAAAAAAAAAAAAAAAAAAAAAAAAAAAAAAAAAAAAAAAAAAAAAAAAAAAAAAAAAAAAAAAAAAAAAAAAAAAAAAAAAAAAAAAAAAAAAAAAAAAAAAAAAAACACACAACAAACATTTATTCATGCCATTATAACTATCTACAATACAATACTTTCATCAATTCACTCTCAGACGATAAAACCAACTGTCATCAAGATAACAGATGTCCAAACAAAAAACAACAAAACAGAAGACAGAAATCATCAAATAACAAGCAAAAAAAGCAAAAACAACGACAAAATAAAAGAGACAAATTAAAAACACGACCCCATTACAAATCAAAAATCTAAAATACACAGAGAAAAAAAAACACACAACAAACATTTATTCATGCCATTATAACTATCTACAATACAATACTTTCATCAATTCACTCTCAGACGATAAAACCAACTGTCATCAAGATAACAGATGTCCCTATCTACAGTACGTCATTCATCACGCATACAATAACTCAATAACCACAACATACTGCTGCTACTAGGCATCAACGAACTCACCTCTTCACAATTATACACCATTCCAACTCTCTCCACTGTCAACTTCGACGGCATACTATCCTGAAATAAAACATCACAATAAACACATTTCAATAGCTCATTTATTCATACATACACAAAAGCCAATATTCATTTTCTTAACATCAGTGGTTCCTTAGTAAAGGGCATTTCAGTATATACATATATACAAATACCCAATTATACATTACATCACTGTCAATCATCATACTAACAAAAGCAAAACAACTCTAAAACATCCAATCACATTCAACAGCAGCAGCAGCAACAACAACAACAACAACAACAACAACAGTCATCTACACAGACTACTCACATTAGCAAAACCCACTACATCACAACACAACTACAATCCGGGCAAATCACAACACTTACACAAAACATATTAACCCTCATTCTCAACATCCACACACACTAACAAACTAAACACACTCAATTCTAACTCTAGTCTAATTACTCACAACTACCTTACTCACTTCAAACAACCACCTTCACAATATCACACTCAATTACGCCTATGTCATGCATCAACAACCCAATCAAACACACTTCATGCCACCAACTACAACGCAACAATCCAATTAACCACTACTCTATATCAATTACACACCATATATCACTAAACTTTACACAATAATATCCCACTTCAACACTCCAGTACAACATCGAAACTTATCACCTATTATCATCTACACCAATACTACTACAGCATTATCGTATTACAATTACAACACTAATGTATAGTGGGCAACGCATCATGGCCCACCACCAACTCTCTCAATCTACCTCTGTCTCTTACGCCCAACGACATGAATACATTCAGGCGCCTTTTACAGAGGAATAATAAATCATACAATAAACCACTACTCCAATTTCATACAAACGCGAACGAAATAACAACTCACCTCGAGCTCACTACTACCACCTCTCCAATCACCACCCATCACAATTCAAAAATCTAAAATACACAGAGAAAAAAAACACACAACAAACATTTATTCATGCCATTATAACTATCTACAATACAATACTTTCATCAATTCACTCTCAGACGATAAAACCAACTGTCATCAAGATAACAGATGTCCCTATCTACAGTACGTCATTCATCACGCATACAATAACTCAATAACCACAACATACTGCTGCTACTAGGCATCAACGAACTCACCTCTTCACAATTATACACCATTCCAACTCTCTCCACTGTCAACTTCGACGGCATACTATCCTGAAATAAAACATCACAATAAACACATTTCAATAGCTCATTTATTCATACATACACAAAAGCCAATATTCATTTTCTTAACATCAGTGGTTCCTTAGTAAAGGGCATTTCAGTATATACATATATACAAATACCCAATTATACATTACATCACTGTCAATCATCATACTAACAAAAGCAAAACAACTCTAAAACATCCAATCACATTCAACAGCAGCAGCAGCAACAACAACAACAACAACAACAACAACAGTCATCTACACAGACTACTCACATTATCAAAATCCACTACATCACAACACAACTACAATCCGGGCAAATCACAACACTTACACAAAACATATTAACCCTCATTCTCAACATCCACACACACTAACAAACTAAACACACTCAATTCTAACTCTAGTCTAATTACTCACAACTACCTTACTCACTTCAAACAACCACCTTCACAATATCACACTCAATTACGCCTATGTCATGCATCAACAACCCAATCAAACACACTTCATGCCACCAACTACAACGCAACAATCCAATTAACCACTACTCTATATCAATTACACACCATATATCACTAAACTTTACACAATAATATCCCACTTCAACACTCCAGTACAACATCGAAACTTATCACCTATTATCATCTACACCAATACTACTACAGCATTATCGTATTACAATTACAACACTAATGTATAGTGGGCAACGCATCATGGCCCACCACCAACTCTCTCAATCTACCTCTGTCTCTTACGCCCAACGACATGAATACATTCAGGCGCCTTTTACAGAGGAATAATAAATCATACAATAAACCACTACTCCAATTTCATACAAACGCGAACGAAATAACAACTCACCTCGAGCTCACTACTACCACCTCTCCAATCACCACCCATCACAATTCAAAAATCTAAAATACACAGAGAAAAAAAACACACAACAAACATTTATTCATGCCATTATAACTATCTACAATACAATACTTTCATCAATTCACTCTCAGACGATAAAACCAACTGTCATCAAGATAACAGATGTCCCTATCTACAGTACGTCATTCATCACGCATACAATAACTCAATAACCACAACATACTGCTGCTACTAGGCATCAACGAACTCACCTCTTCACAATTATACACCATTCCAACTCTCTCCACTGTCAACTTCGACGGCATACTATCCTGAAATAAAACATCACAATAAACACATTTCAATAGCTCATTTATTCATACATACACAAAAGCCAATATTCATTTTCTTAACATCAGTGGTTCCTTAGTAAAGGGCATTTCAGTATATACATATATACAAATACCCAATTATACATTACATCACTGTCAATCATCATACTAACAAAAGCAAAACAACTCTAAAACATCCAATCACATTCAACAGCAGCAGCAGCAGCAACAACAACAACAACAACAACAACAGTCATCTACACAGACTACTCACATTATCAAAATCCACTACATCACAACACAACTACAATCCGGGCAAATCACAACACTTACACAAAACATATTAACCCTCATTCTCAACATCCACACACACTAACAAACTAAACACACTCAATTCTAACTCTAGTCTAATTACTCACAACTACCTTACTCACTTCAAACAACCACCTTCACAATATCACACTCAATTACGCCTATGTCATGCATCAACAACCCAATCAAACACACTTCATGCCACCAACTACAACGCAACAATCCAATAACCACTACTCTATATCAATTACACACCATATATCACTAAACTTTACACAATAATATCCCACTTCAACACTCCAGTACAACATCGAAACTTATCACCTATTATCATCTACACCAATACTACTACAGCATTATCGTATTACAATTACAACACTAATGTATAGTGGGCAACGCATCATGGCCCACCACCAACTCTCTCAATCTACCTCTGTCTCTTACGCCCAACGACATGAATACATTCAGGCGCCTTTTACAGAGGAATAATAAATCATACAATAAACCACTACTCCAATTTCATACAAACGCGAACGAAATAACAACTCACCTCGAGCTCACTACTACCACCTCTCCAATCACCACCCATCACAATTCAAAAAATCTAAAATACACAGAGAAAAAAACACAACAAACATTTATTCATGCCATTATAACTATCTACAATACAATACTTTCATCAATTCACTCTCAGACGATAAAACCAACTGTCATCAAGATAACAGATGTCCCTATCTACAGTACGTCATTCATCACGCATACAATAACTCAATAACCACAACATACCGCTGCTACTAGGCATCAACGAACTCACCTCTTCACAATTATACACCATTCCAACTCTCTCCACTGTCAACTTCGACGGCATACTATCCTGAAATAAAACATCACAATAAACACATTTCAATAGCTCATTTATTCATACATACACAAAAGCCAATATTCATTTTCTTAACATCAGTGGTTCCTTAGTAAAGGGCATTTCAGTATATACATATATACAAATACCCAATTATACATTACATCACTGTCAATCATCATACTAACAAAAGCAAAACAACTCTAAAACATCCAATCACATTCAACAGCAGCAGCAGCAGCAGCAACAACAACAACAACAACAACAACAGTCATCTACACAGACTACTCACATTATCAAAATCCACTACATCACAACACAACTACAATCCGGGCAAATCACAACACTTACACAAAACATATTAACCCTCATTCTCAACATCCACACACACTAACAAACTAAACACACTCAATTCTAACTCTAGTCTAATTACTCACAACTACCTTACTCACTTCAAACAACCACCTTCACAATATCACACTCAATTACGCCTATGTCATGCATCAACAACCCAATCAAACACACTTCATGCCACCAACTACAACGCAACAATCCAATTAACCACTACTCTATATCAATTACACACCATATATCACTAAACTTTACACAATAATATCCCACTTCAACACTCCAGTACAACATCGAAACTTATCACCTATTATCATCTACACCAATACTACTACAGCATTATCGCATTACAATTACAACACTAATGTATAGTGGGCAACGCATCATGGCCCACCACCAACTCTCTCAATCTACCTCTGTCTCTTACGCCCAACGACATGAATACATTCAGGCGCCTTTTACAGAGGAATAATAAATCATACAATAAACCACTACTCCAATTTCATACAAACGCGAACGAAATAACAACTCACCTCGAGCTCACTACTACCACCTCTCCAATCACCACCCATCACAATTCAAAAATCTAAAATACACAGAGAAAAAAAACACACAACAAACATTTATTCATGCCATTATAACTATCTACAATACAATACTTTCATCAATTCACTCTCAGACGATAAAACCAACTGTCATCAAGATAACAGATGTCCCTATCTACAGTACGTCATTCATCACGCATACAATAACTCAATAACCACAACATACTGCTGCTACTAGGCATCAACGAACTCACCTCTTCACAATTATACACCATTCCAACTCTCTCCACTGTCAACTTCGACGGCATACTATCCTGAAATAAAACATCACAATAAACACATTTCAATAGCTCATTTATTCATACATACACAAAAGCCAATATTCATTTTCTTAACATCAGTGGTTCCTTAGTAAAGGGCATTTCAGTATATACATATATACAAATACCCAATTATACATTACATCACTGTCAATCATCATACTAACAAAAGCAAAACAACTCTAAAACATCCAATCACATTCAACAGCAGCAGCAGCAGCAGCAACAACAACAACAACAACAACAACAGTCATCTACACAGACTACTCACATTAGCAAAACCCACTACATCACAACACAACTACAATCCGGGCAAATCACAACACTTACACAAAACATATTAACCCTCATTCTCAACATCCACACACACTAACAAACTAAACACACTCAATTCTAACTCTAGTCTAATTACTCACAACTACCTTACTCACTTCAAACAACCACCTTCACAATATCACACTCAATTACGCCTATGTCATGCATCAACAACCCAATCAAACACACTTCATGCCACCAACTACAACGCAACAATCCAATTAACCACTACTCTATATCAATTACACACCATATATCACTAAACTTTACACAATAATATCCCACTTCAACACTCCAGTACAACATCGAAACTTATCACCTATTATCATCTACACCAATACTACTACAGCATTATCGCATTACAATTACAACACTAATGTATAGTGGGCAACGCATCATGGCCCACCACCAACTCTCTCAATCTACCTCTGTCTCTTACGCCCAACGACATGAATACATTCAGGCGCCTTTTACAGAGGAATAATAAATCATACAATAAACCACTACTCCAATTTCATACAAACGCGAACGAAATAACAACTCACCTCGAGCTCACTACTACCACCTCTCCAATCACCACCCATCACAATTCAAAAATCTAAAATACACAGAGAAAAAAAACACACAACAAACATTTATTCATGCCATTATAACTATCTACAATACAATACTTTCATCAATTCACTCTCAGACGATAAAACCAACTGTCATCAAGATAACAGATGTCCCTATCTACAGTACGTCATTCATCACGCATACAATAACTCAATAACCACAACATACTGCTGCTACTAGGCATCAACGAACTCACCTCTTCACAATTATACACCATTCCAACTCTCTCCACTGTCAACTTCGACGGCATACTATCCTGAAATAAAACATCACAATAAACACATTTCAATAGCTCATTTATTCATACATACACAAAAGCCAATATTCATTTTCTTAACATCAGTGGTTCCTTAGTAAAGGGCATTTCAGTATATACATATATACAAATACCCAATTATACATTACATCACTGTCAATCATCATACTAACAAAAGCAAAACAACTCTAAAACATCCAATCACATTCAACAGCAGCAGCAGCAGCAGCAACAACAACAACAACAACAACAACAACAGTCATCTACACAGACTACTCACATTAGCAAAACCCACTACATCACAACACAACTACAATCCGGGCAAATCACAACACTTACACAAAACATATTAACCCTCATTCTCAACATCCACACACACTAACAAACTAAACACACTCAATTCTAACTCTAGTCTAATTACTCACAACTACCTTACTCACTTCAAACAACCACCTTCACAATATCACACTCAATTACGCCTATGTCATGCATCAACAACCCAATCAAACACACTTCATGCCACCAACTACAACGCAACAATCCAATTAACCACTACTCTATATCAATTACACACCATATATCACTAAACTTTACACAATAATATCCCACTTCAACACTCCAGTACAACATCGAAACTTATCACCTATTATCATCTACACCAATACTACTACAGCATTATCGCATTACAATTACAACACTAATGTATAGTGGGCAACGCATCATGGCCCACCACCAACTCTCTCAATCTACCTCTGTCTCTTACGCCCAACGACATGAATACATTCAGGCGCCTTTTACAGAGGAATAATAAATCATACAATAAACCACTACTCCAATTTCATACAAACGCGAACGAAATAACAACTCACCTCGAGCTCACTACTACCACCTCTCCAATCACCACCCATCACAATTCAAAAATCTAAAATACACAGAGAAAAAAAACACACAACAAACATTTATTCATGCCATTATAACTATCTACAATACAATACTTTCATCAATTCACTCTCAGACGATAAAACCAACTGTCATCAAGATAACAGATGTCCCTATCTACAGTACGTCATTCATCACGCATACAATAACTCAATAACCACAACATACTGCTGCTACTAGGCATCAACGAACTCACCACTTCACAATTATACACCATTCCAACTCTCTCCACTGTCAACTTCGACGGCATACTATCCTGAAATAAAACATCACAATAAACACATTTCAATAGCTCATTTATTCATACATACACAAAAGCCAATATTCATTTTCTTAACATCAGTGGTTCCTTAGTAAAGGGCATTTCAGTATATACATATATACAAATACCCAATTATACATTACATCACTGTCAATCATCATACTAACAAAAGCAAAACAACTCTAAAACATCCAATCACATTCAACAGCAGCAGCAGCAGCAACAACAACAACAACAACAACAACAACAGTCATCTACACAGACTACTCACATTATCAAAATCCACTACATCACAACACAACTACAATCCGGGCAAATCACAACACTTACACAAAACATATTAACCCTCATTCTCAACATCCACACACACTAACAAACTAAACACACTCAATTCTAACTCTAGTCTAATTACTCACAACTACCTTACTCACTTCAAACAACCACCTTCACAATATCACACTCAATTACGCCTATGTCATGCATCAACAACCCAATCAAACACACTTCATGCCACCAACTACAACGCAACAATCCAATTAACCACTACTCTATATCAATTACACACCATATATCACTAAACTTTACACAATAATATCCCACTTCAACACTCCAGTACAACATCGAAACTTATCACCTATTATCATCTACACCAATACTACTACAGCATTATCGCATTACAATTACAACACTAATGTATAGTGGGCAACGCATCATGGCCCACCACCAACTCTCTCAATCTACCTCTGTCTCTTACGCCCAACGACATGAATACATTCAGGCGCCTTTTACAGAGGAATAATAAATCATACAATAAACCACTACTCCAATTTCATACAAACGCGAACGAAATAACAACTCACCTCGAGCTCACTACTACCACCTCTCCAATCACCACCCATCACAATTCAAAAATCTAAAATACACAGAGAAAAAAACACACAACAAACATTTATTCATGCCATTATAACTATCTACAATACAATACTTTCATCAATTCACTCTCAGACGATAAAACCAACTGTCATCAAGATAACAGATGTCCCTATCTACAGTACGTCATTCATCACGCATACAATAACTCAATAACCACAACATACTGCTGCTACTAGGCATCAACGAACTCACCTCTTCACAATTATACACCATTCCAACTCTCTCCACTGTCAACTTCGACGGCATACTATCCTGAAATAAAACATCACAATAAACACATTTCAATAGCTCATTTATTCATACATACACAAAAGCCAATATTCATTTTCTTAACATCAGTGGTTCCTTAGTAAAGGGCATTTCAGTATATACATACATACAAATACCCAATTATACACTACATCTCTGCCAATTATGATACTAACAAAAGTAAGCAACTCTAAAATATTTAATAGCATTTAACCATAATAGTCATTTACAGAGACTACTACTTTCATGTAAATCCAAATTATCATATCACAAGTACAATCCGGGTAAATTCTAATACATTTTCTACATGTACATACAACGTATGTGCATTTAAAAGTATAATTATGTTTTTATTAATTTCTTACTGTATATTACTTTGCATGGTATTCATTTTGTTTTTTTCTCAATTACTTATTATGGTATCCTGAGTTCTGACGTGAGCAATCTATTAGTTTGAGTTGGTAAAGAATACAACGACATCATTTTATCACCATCTAGAATCACTTTCGTGCGAACTATGAGTTGCTGGTCGCATGCTACGTGGAATCAGGTACTCGTTTAGTTCGCACGTGCTCCGTTTGATTGCGCGCCACATCTCTTTCCCACTTCGTTTATATTATACTTCGTGTTTACTTGATACCTGCAATTTTGTTCTATAATATGTTGTTTGTTCGAATTTGTGCTTTCTTTACTTTGATATTATCTTGTGTTCTCTATTTATTGTTATTTATGTTTTTTATATCTGGATCTCAGAATTAGTTTATGGTTTCAACCAGTTTGGTAACTGTTAATTTGCTTCTTCAATATTGTCTCCTTTGTGTCTTCAAAAATCAAGTTTGCATTAGCCTTTATTTCGTGAGATTCAGCAGTATTTTACTGATTTTACCACTTCAATCCGATTTCAAAATTTTGTATATTGTAGCGTCATACTATTAGTATATATTTTTTGTTAGCTGTTTTATGTTCACCCCTAAAAGGGTGTTTCTTCACATTCAACCCAGAATTCGGTCCTGCTATTTTTCTTCTGGTATTTGTGAACCATGTGGTATTTTATGTTCATATCCAGTTTTTTTGAGGTGGGAGTGGTTTCCACGAATTCACTTAAGAGTCAATGGGTGGTTCTGTAAACCAATTTAATAACACGGAGCTTATCATCATTTTTTTGCGTATCTATGAATTCTTTATAAAACTAATAGTAAGGTGTCGGTTTATCAAGTAATATTTTTTGACTGAAGGTGATGCATCCAGCTGTCGACAAAATCTTTCTACCCATTCGTTAAATTGTGGGTGGTTGGATGTTGTTGTGAAACGCGTAGTTCCAAGCAGTCTGGTCAGAGTGGAACAACCCAGATTCACACTGAGATCCATTGTCTGTCGTTATTTGAGATGGACAACCAAAGTTTGCTATTCACCGTTCGAGGAAAGCGCCAGTACTCGTTTCTCAAGTTATGCTTTTGAGTGGAACTGCTTCTGGCCAGTATGGAATCGATCCACATATGTTGAAAGATAGAAGAGTTCGTTTGATTCTGGTAAACGCCCCACCAGATCAAGGTAAACGTGGTCGATTAGGGCGTCGGAAATTAGGGAAGTGCCAAGAGTGCTTTTATTATGCTGAATTACCCTGTTCTTTTGGCAGGCCACACAGGAGCATGCCCATTCTTTGATGTCCTTATTTATCTTCAGGTAACAGGATCTTTGGTTAATCAGTTAACACGTAGCATGAGCTCCAAGATAAGAGAAGTTGTGCAATGTGTGAATGATTCGTCGGGAACATCTGAGGATGATTGGACGGAGTGTACCTGTGGCAGGATCACAAATTAAAGCGTACATACCTTTTCCAATCGTCTTTGTCTTGAGTTTGAGCGTTGTTGTGGATAACTCGTAATGGAGATCATTGTCTTCCTGTTGAAGTCGATCTAGTTCAACATGGTTAATTCTGTGGGTATGATTCAAGGAATATATTCTCGATTAGGCGTCGGCGGCTACGTTGTTAACTCCAGATATGTCGTATATCAGTAGAGAACTGGAAAATGTAGTCTACATGGCAAGACTCTCGTGGAGAGTACTTATCTGAAAATATGACTATATAGAAAACATTATCAGTTTATGGTCCGTGAATATAGTAACTTCTCGGGCTCCGATGGAGTGTAATAAATGTCGTACAGCACAGTACATTGTCATCATTTCACGTCCATAAGTGCTATATCACGATTCGGTATAAAACGACCGACTTGAGAGAGATGCCAAAGGCTGCTAAGCTTTGTTAATCCATTGGTTAACTGCACCAATGGCTGAGTCAGATGCATCAACAGCAATGCTAACGGGAGCTGTAGTATTATATTGTGCCATTATAATAGTAATGGCTATTGCTTCTTTAGTGGCAGTGAAGGCTTTAATTGACTCTATGTCGATTGTGACCACCTTTTTATTTCCACGAAGCTGATCTGTTAGTGGTTTCATGATAGATGCATAGTTGGGTACGAATCACCTGTAAAAGGTTAATAGTTCACTAAAAGCTTGCAGCCGCTTGATAGTGGTTGATTTCGGATACTCCAGAATATTTGCCGCCGTGTGTTTTTGGGGTTGTATGCCATTAGCATCAATTGTATGCCCCAGGATTTCCGATAGCGTCGTTCCAATTATGCACTTTTTATCGTCTTCTTTGTCGTCTAATAAAATCGATGACGAAATACTCGGCAAGGTACCAGAATCGGTCTGGATATCAGCCAATACCCCTAACCATAGTTTACTCTTCAGATGAATATACAAAACTCTTAACGCCTCGACTACTGTAGGCTTTTGTACATACCTCTGCCCTAATTCAGAATGCGAGTCATTGCAGGAGGCTTTAACCTTCCTAAGATAGACTGGAACATTGGCATAGGACTGTCATACGATGAACAAAACCTTATTACTACATTAAACATGCACTGTTGGACACAATGTATACACACTCCTACTAGATACCATAACATTCTTGCCCTAGTTTTCTGTCACAATGTCACTCCTCTGTCACTTCAAGTCAGTAAAGATCTCAAAAGTAGTGACCACAAAATGGTTTTATGTGCTCGCCCTTTTGATTTTAGTCACTCCAATATTCGTAAATTAAAAACACTAGACAATATCGAAATTATAAAAATCTGGACTGGGATCTTCTGCACACCCCTCTAAGTTGCTCTGACTGGAACGATTTTTTCTTATCTATTAGTCTTACAGATGCACTAGATATTTTTTTATCAAATTAATGACTCATGTTTAGATACGATTGCACCTATCAAACTAAGCAGTATAATTAATCAAATGATTTTTATATACCACTTCATTACCCTGAGAAGCTAAGACGTCTACAAAAGAGTTATCTCAAATCAAATGACTTCTTAGCATTTATGGAAATTACCATGACCTTCAATCAACTAAAAGAAGTCTACAGGTTAAAGGCGATTAACGAAAGAATTATCAGCAATGCACAGTAGCTCCAAGGTACAAAACTTGGTACAGCTGTTCAATAAACGCCTCAAACCTTCCCAGAATAGTGATATTCCCTGCATTTTACGAGATGGATTAATGATTACCGGCCATAATATCATATCCAACGTGTTCAATGATTTCTTCGCTAACAGAGGTATACCCCAAGATGACAATGAGGTGGACATTATTAACTCAGCTACAAACCATATGGAATCCATTGCCTTCACTTATGACAATATTTGTAAATCCATTAACTCACTTAGGACGTCAAGTAGCTATGTAGTAGATGGCATGGTATCCATTTACTTCAAACTCGGAGGACCCAATTTACCATTAGTCCTATTAAAACTGTTTGACCTTTCATTAATAGCAGGATCTTACCCTAATCGATGGAAAACTTCATACATATGCCCTCGATTTAAATCAGGTGACAGGACAAACTTGCATAACTATAGGCCCATAAATATCACCCCAGTTATCTCTAGGATAATGGAAAAAATAGTATGTGATCAAATGTCTGATTATTTACTCTCCGAAAAACTCATCTTTAATTCCCAGCATGGTTTCCTCAAAACTAGGTCCTGTAGGACTTGTCACTCTGAATTCTTTAATCTAGTCTTTATTAAATAAAGCCTTGGGCACCTGGTATTAGTATTGTACTTAGACATATCAAAACCCTTTGATATGGTTAACCACAAGCTTCTTGTGGGTAAACTCTCCTCTTATGGGATTAGGAATTCATCACTTGCTTGGTTAAACTCTTTCCTCAGTAATAGACATTAAATAGTTAAAATTAACTCCACCCTTTCGAAGTCCGAACCGGTTATGAGTGGCGTTATACAAGGAAGTGTCTTAGGCCGGCCAATTGCTCTTTATAGCTTACATAAACGGTATATGCAAATGCTCCAGCATGGGTAGACCCTTTCCATACGCAGATGGTCTCAAGATAGTGTACTCATTCCCCCCTCACGAATTTGCACACACACTCAGTGGCGTCACTGCCGAGCTCAACAAGGTCGCAGTATTGTGTTCAAAATGGAAGTTAGATTTTAATGCTTCTATGTGTGGCTGGGTATGTTTTGGTGATAAGTGTCTTAATTTTGATCTCTCCATAAACGGTAGTAAGTTATCTAGGCTTTATTCAGTAGCTGACTTAGGACTAAGGTACTCTCATAACCTGTCTTTTACAGAACAGGTCAATATGCAGATATCTAAGTCACATCGACTACCAGGTAGTATACTACGTAACTTTTATAGCAATGATTCTTGTATTATACTATATAAAGTTTGTGTCAGACCCTTACTAAAATACTGTACCTTTATTCTCAGTAATGTTTCGATTAAGGATAAACTCAGACTGGAGTCTGTACAACGTCGCTTTACTCACCGTATTCTTGAGGCTGATCGTACTCTAGACTATAGAACTAGATGCACTAAGTTAGGACTAGATACCTTATGGAGGCTACGGCTAAATTAAACCTAATCTTTCTTTACAAAATATTAAACAAATTAGCGTTTTCATCGCCTAATACGATTCAATTCGAGGAACCTTCTTGCTATAACCTATGCAATTCAACCACGAAAATAAAAATATCACATTCTAAATCTGCTCATTATATGAATTATCTTACAAATAAATTCTCGAGAATCTGGAACCATTTGCCTCAAGCCATTCGAGAAACAGATTCACTTCCTTTATTTGTACGGCACATTAGTAATTTCATCCCTTCTGAAATCTCGTTAAAAATGTTCACACCAACTATTGTTTCTAACTCTCCTAGCGAAATGTATGAGCAACACTCACCTGTCTTCGTCATATGATAGTGTTCTTCCATTATAATCAGCCTATAAGCATAAGTGGTGTGTCGGAAGTATAATTACTAATCCTGCCCATTAGCTTTGTTGACCCCGGAATACCAGTGCTGTTGTTTTGTGTTCTCTCTTCTTTTGTCTTTCCTCTAGTTGTAGAAGATTATGTGCAAGACAAATATGGAACTTAGTAACACAAAACCATTGCCTTCTCTTCAACACCCAGGTTCCAAGTACCCTTGGTCCTATCTCGCGCCTGGACATGTTCAATGATCCATTCCGCTAACCCTCAGCCGCTTTTTGGAATTGTAACGCATTGGTCAAGAAGCGCGCGGTACTTTGTCATATATGCAGCATTCTACAGTATATATATTTAGTGTCCTAGTACTATAAACTTTGTCGCAGTTGGTTCAGTTCTCAATTCAAACCTTTATATGCTATAAAAGTCCTGACAGTAACATTTCGTCGAAATATTTGTATGTATGTAAACTCATATCATTCTGAGCATGCCTGTAAACTGGCATGCTCTCATGTACACAATGACACTTGAAAATAAAGGCCATTCATTTATTTGTTATAATTCCATATTGTTGCAGACTTCCGAAAGCTGCGTCTAGACGTTTCATATGTGTTCGCTTATCTGGGCTTGCTATCAAGCAGTCGCCGACATAGCCATGCTCACGGAACACGTTAACTATGAAACGCTAAGACGCCTATGCTACACTTCTCAGACAAAAATACATTCAAGGGAATTCATAAGGATTCGGGGGGAATATCGTTATCAGCCATTAGTATTTGATTGTATGCCCTTATTAGCTCGATTTTTGAAAATACGGCCATTCACTTCATGGTGGCCGTTCGGTCGTGGATGTGGTAAAGGGTAATGATCAGGTGTATTTTGAGCATTGGGACGTCGGTAACCACTAGCAAAGCGCCAATCATTGATTTCTTTTCCGGAACTATATATGTGAACGAGATGACCATGGACTACTTGGTGGGCGGATAATTTTCAGATTCATCGTATGATAGAATTAGTTTCTCGTAATTCTCAGTTTTTCGTGTACAAGTCGGCGTGCTTTTGAGAATACAGGTTGACCTGTGATTGTAATGTGATGTCTAACATTGCTGGTTAAACATGACAATTTCGACGTTGTCTTATTCAGATCTGGATACTTGTCATGCGTTGGCTCAAAACAAGAGTTAATTAAATGTTTAGGACGAAAAGAACATAAGCTACAACATGGAGTGGTGGTTCCACGAACGGGTAGCGTTGTATAGCTATCCACTAGCCTCTTCTTGCCAGGGTCCATAAACATGTTGTTGTAGCTCAGTAAATCTATGCCTGCGATGGGTATTTTCACATTGGAAATGATGAAAATCAACTGCTGCGGTGAACTCAAAAATTATATAATTTGCGAATTATTCTTACAGAACTTAAGTAATCAATTTGTTATGTCCAACTTTTGTGTTTGATTTATCTATCTCTACTTTCGCCATTTTTGCGCCATTGCTTTGGACTGTTTGATTATTTGTTGTAGACGGGGTGCCATGCCTGTAAACTGGCGTGAATTCTGTACTAAATTTCAGAATAATAATACATAATTAATATCGAAGGTTTGTAGTGGTACATTTATAATTTATGGCTTAGAACCTGTTATAACGTGTGAAAAAAAGGTTTTGTTGGTTAATCGGTTGGTTGTGCGCGGACGCTTTATTGAAGTGTGCCTCGTCGCCTGTTGATCGGCTGGTTGTAGCAGACGCCTGTTGAAATGTGCCTAGTTGATAATACGCGACTTGCTTAAGCCCACTCAGTCCCAAGCCGGAGATAGAAGAATAAGATCGGAATAAGATTCAGAGTCTATTTTACACATTCTCTTATATATACAAAATAATCATAGTGATTATTCATCAAATGAAATTATCAACATTTTTAATAACACAATTAAATGTTGTCAAATGTGTTCACATACAAGTGATGAAAGTTTACAAATCATGTTAACAGAAAATCAATACAACTTGACAAAATGAACAATTGTATTTCTAGGGATTTCGAATCCCTAACAGAACCATCTTCGCATGACAGGTCAATAAATACATTATTTGAATCTTATTTGTTTTGGTTTTGGTTTAATAAGACCTTTTTTGGAAACCTGTCCAGTTATATCTTCAGCATCCCACGCTTGGTTCGCCATAACTTCAAGTGTATGGATTTTCGTAAACCCACATTCAAGTAGACATCTTTCGCTATACGTGGCTATTTTTTTCCGTCTGCCGCTTGTAGATGGAATGCAGCTCCATACAGAAAAGCCGCTGACTTCTACATCAGTATCGACGAGATGGATAACCTTCATTACTATAGGAAGCTAGAAACATCACATTTATGTAATGCTGAGCGAAACACTACGGATGTAAAATATCTAACTAAACCAATTAATACTGCTACTGAATTCTTTGATAGAAATATTATTATTCAGCAAACAGATTCAATATCACAAGATTTAAAAATTATATGTCAAACCTCTGACAACCCTTCTTTATATGAGTCGTTTCACAAATAAATTCTCAAGAATCTGGAATAAAATGCCCCAAGCCATCCGATAAACAGATTCATTTTGTTTATTTGTACGACATGTTGCTAATTTCATCACATCCGATGTCACATTAAAAGTGTTCACACCAACCATAGTTTTTTACTCCACTATCGAAATAATAAAATCCCTGTAAGTATGAGCACCACTCAATTCACTCACCATTCTTAATCGCATACTAGTGTTATTTTGTTTTTTATTTAGTCATAAGTGTACATAGTATGTCGTGTCCTTTAGTGCTCGTATAAACACTAATTTTTGCCTATTCGTTTCAGGATACTAGTACTGTTGTTGCTTGTTCTCTCTGCTTTCGTCGTTTTCCTAGTTGTAAATGATAATGCATAAAGCAAGTGTGGAACTTACAGGCAAAATACTATCTACTTTTCTTTTACGCATTTGGATATATTAACCATCTTGAACTTCGTCTCATCCATCGCTGTTCACACTAAAACTCTCGTGATGGTACATCGCTGCAACTTCATTAAATACAACCACACTATGACAAGATATTATTGGCTGATCTCATAAAAAATTGGTCACGTTTAGGCAACTAAATCTTAAACCTGGTTAGTATCGTACTCAATGCCTAAATAACTCACCATTTGAAATAAATGTGTAACAACTTAGCCTGACTAGTTGAAAGTTCACTTCAAACCTTAAGCATCATACAATCAATTATTATAAATCCATACATTATCATAGACATAGGTTAGGAATAATACTTCCCTCAGTTAAAATCTATGCTCTCTCAGATAACCACATAGTTTGCATCCATTTTATCGACATTCGAACTCTTGATCACCTGGAGATATTAACCGGTACCGTTTTGATAAGCTTTCTACATTGGCTATATGCTTTGCATTGACTCATAGCTTGATCTGACCCTAATAAGCTTAAACATCCTCGTAGTCTCGGTAAATCTTTTTTTCCTAAAAATCTGCTATAATTTTCAACCTGACGGGTGCTGTCAGTACCCACCATTACGAACCAGTCATGAAAGACGGCCGTCACATGTTTAAGGTTGCCTAGTTGATCTGACTTCATGCGAGTTCACACATTTATATATGTATATTCTTGTTTTATTTTATGAAACGTTTTTTAATGCAATTGCGTACACAAGATTCTACACCATGTTTATTTTCTTTCAGATGGTCAAGCCGTCTCGGAAGCCAAACACTTACGTGGAAACGAACACTTATCAATTATAATTATATATATGTTGTACTTTTAATTTTTATGCAAACAGTGGAGCGATTCCCAAGGTGTGATTGAGTTTCATCGTTTTTGTTTTGTTCTAGTGTAGATTCTTCTTTTAATTTTTACTTGAGGGCGACTCAATAGGCAGGTGAGTAAACACCTAATTGCCGGACAGAGCATGGAAAAATCACACCTCACCAACACGATGTTGGGTAGCCCACTCTCGGTATTTCCTCAGATATTCCTACTTTATTTCCTTACCCCCTTACTTTTCAAACTCCAGTCACTGTTAGGAGGTCAAATTCACCAAAATATTCCACAATCCTTTGTAGGAGAACGTAAATGCTACAAGCTAAGATAGCGAATTCAAAAAAAAGTAAATTTCATCCACGCAGTGTCGTCGAATACTGACAGACTGTTTGCCACAAAATGAGTGTCAGGTGCTGGACGAGCTAGCGATTCTGAACTAAGCTACAGCTATAAAACTGAGGTGATTTTGTTTGGTATGTTGATCGAACCGACGTTCCTACGGAAGTCGTTTCTAGGAGGGAGCTAATGTAGCAACTTAGCTTGACTAGTTAAAAGTTCACTTCAAACCTTAAGCATAAGACAAAACAATTAAGCTCAAGTATTCATTTACATCCTTATTCTGCTTAGGGATTATATTTCCTATTAGCTTATACTGAACGTTGAGAAGTGTTTGTGTGTTTGAATAACTAGAACCGCGCTCCACTGTCTCTTGCTTAAGCTACTAAATAAAGACCTATTCCCAAGATAGTCTGGTTTCTTCTGTCACTAGATCGGGATATACCTAGGTGCTAAAAATGCACATGAAGTCCACCATTACGGCATCATGTCCCATATATGTGTTAAGATGGCCTTCTGTCAAAGTTCCAAATACTATAGGTCTTATCCAGTATCTGGATATACTCCATGATTCATTCTTCTCACCTGTGTCCATTTTATGGAATTACAACGCCTGAGGTGAGAAGTGTGTAGTTGCTAGTCATAAATGTACCATGATACAATGCACGTATTTGGTATCCTTTGAGTCTTTTAAGCTCATGTCTTCTTGACTTAGTTTTCGAGTAGGTAATTCCTATTGTTGTATTGTTGATTCATTGATCACTGGTGTCCGTTTCGCCGGCGTAAATCAGTCCACTGACGTAGGTAAAGGATACATCAGTTGGCGATGCAGAATAGTGATCATGGATCCTGCGAAACTGAATATGATGAAGGAACAACCATGTTAAAAAAGTTGAACATTGGAAACACGGAATGTTGTTTGACTGAATCGAGTTTCATCGGTAGTAGCCTTTGGTTCCGGAACGGTTAAGTGAACGTTCGTGTACTGTTGGAGTCAACACTATTTGGAAGTATATTTCTAATTACTTTGTAAAATTATTGCCCTATTCTAGACTATTGTTATTGTTGTTGCTATTGATATTGTTATCGCCATCGCTGCTATTGTACACAGAGTAATTATTCGTTCTCCGATCATTTATTTTTATTTCGTTGGGTTGTGGGAATAATAAATAAGGTCGACACTGGATTAATTAAAAGCCTTTGGTCAGTAGAAGCAAGACAATAGTATTCTGTACTCCAGTAAGCGCTCAGTCGTAGCAATTCAGTCGGCTGATTTGACAAACCATATTTAATGAAGCATTTTATAAACTCCTAGACAGTTATAGAAAAGATGCCATCCGTTCTAGTTTCCAGCTTTGTACCTACAGTTAATGAAATTACTAATGGCATAACTTATCTATCAATTGGAGGCAAACGTAGCTCACAACACATGGTTTCCGAATTATGATGACCTTATCAGGAAGACATAAGGTAAGTCTGCTTATTACAATTAGATTGGTGGAGTAAAACTGGATAAACATGACAACTTAATTTTAATCCAAAACCCGCCCGACAGAGCGCTTGATAAAACCTGTAAAACTCCCAGTCTACATTTCAGCAACAACACCACTGTTCAAAATTTATTATCATTATGTAAAGTTAACGGTAAAGGAAACAGATGATTTCTTGAATCCTGTCGTTATTGTGAATAGTTAATGCAAACGTTTTAAATTAAAAGACCTATTGGAAGACAGATTCGAATCCCTAATACTTATCTGTAGCTTAAATCAGTAAAGTTTTCAGATATGCTCGTGTGATTGCAACATACCCTTGACCAAAATCCAACGTTGTATCTTAATGAAACTGAAGCATCATATCAACGGTTGATTAACTTTAAGCATGACATTACGTTTGTCCGAGGTGATGGCCGTACTGGCTTTATGTTTGTTCGTCATAAATCTATCACACGTTCAAAAACTCGAGCAACTGTCACACCAACCTGTTGTGAGAAAGCATCAGATATGAAAGAAAATATGCCCCTCATCTACCTACTAGAATTAGGGTGCATTGTACATTGCTAAGTTGTGGCTATTTAGATACCTTTGTTGTGGTAAATGCTACACGATGGGATATAGAAACCTTATTACAAACAGAGCACCACGCACACACACTCACGCTCTTGAAGAAGATTTCAAATATCCAGGAGGTTAGCTAAGTTACTTACTGTAGTCGCTGTGAATCTAGTCCATTGGAGAGCGAGTCTTTTACCAAAGAGCAGTAGTAAGAAGAAAAAGAACTATTTTTGCTATTTTTAATCAACTGTAAAGTTGGTCATTACCGTCATCAATTTTTATGATCTCCGAGATTTCCTAGCTATTTCCGGTTATTTGCTGTATCCTTAAGCGTGCTTAATTTTTTCCTCTGGAAGTAATTATACTGAGTTGGGATGAAGGAGAATTGAGCCTTCAAAATAATGAGTTCTTTGATTTCGTCTCCTGGCGGGTAATTAAGGTGGCAAGTTGTTAGTTCGCCGGTCGTTAATATGCGTTTTATTCGCATAGATCAATTCATTGAATAACTGCACATTAATGTGTGATATATAAAAGACATTGTCCTTACTCATCAAATGACTTGGGATTGTCGCTTATTTGTTAATGTTAGGAGGACTTTAGTAACATACACACCGCATAAGCCAATCAGCGTTTACGTAATCAGATAGTAATTATCACACTTGTCTCATTAGTCTGCTTAGACACAAGGTCAGTGTACACCTATTTCGGTTATCGCATATCTTGAATATACATTTCGGCGGAGGTCACTTCACCAGTACTACTAGTATGATCAAAATTTAACTGACTAAAGTAATATGAGCATAATTCACATTATTATTCTAACTGGCTTTATTGCATGGTTCGTCATTTCATTCCTTCCAAATCTACTATTTTGCACGTTACACGACACTACTTACTAATAGTCAGTAGTTTATATCACCATCAATCATTAAAAATACTGTAATGCTACAACTACTGACACGAGTAACGTCACAATGTACTGCATATCTCGTTTATTCATAAAGTTACCTCAATGTTGATGTTTGCAATTTAGATAGTGATGACATGTTTACATCATTTTATGGTTTACTGTTAAATGAAACCTAATTCATCTACATAGTACCTTTTCATAATTTGATCTAGGAATCAAGTACGATCCTCCGAATAAAATATGATGACAATTCAATTTATTTTGTTTAGTCCTTTTCAGTTAAAACTTTTTAGAAAAAGGATTTCAGTTGTCCTTGAAGTTTGAATTACAACTATTAGTTTGTCATTGTTTTACGGTTACGTTGTTTTTCATTTTGATTAATTACTTTGATTATTAAATGTAAATATATTTGATGTACATACTGGGTTGTCAGTTCATCCTTTTCTTTTAATCTAATTCATTCCAAGGTCTGTCGTGTACATGACTTTACACTCTCTAGAATGTAAAGTACCCCTTGTCAAAACAATAACACTTACAGTGTATAATAGTTATACAGTTTCAAAATCGATATCATGAAGAGGGTCTGAAAATGCTACTTACAGAAAGGAATTCAGTTGAATATAATTGTTAACACTTGATATCAGCATACAGTTACTTAGCATTCGTCAAGGAACTGTCAACGTAGTTTGGTCAGTAACAGAAGATTTAAAGACTATGTGTAGGTGATTAGTTAATGAATATACATTAATGATGTGAAAGATTACAACTAAGTGAATAAAGCGGAATTAGTTCAAGTTAAGTAAATATGCTCCATGAAACCATTTGATTTCATTTTCTCTAATCTGATGGAAGCATTTTATTTCCTCATCAAGATGGTAGTAGGTTATTTTGACCTAACTGTTTTCAATGCAAACGTCTAGACAGTTCTATTGTATGGACCCATTGCGTATTGGAGGCCGACATGAAAAGGATAAATAGTATTTGAGATGAACTGGAAAGAAGATCATAGGACAGAGTTGATTAGAAGACTCTGATCTGCGGCCTATGCTCCACAAAGGGTAACTGGTAAAGATTAGTTAGTAGAAATGACTTCAGTTATCAGCATAGTCAACATTTCCTATTTATCATTCTCTTCGTCGATAGTCGACGATGTATTGGATCCTAGTGAAGATGTTAGATTACAATAACGATAGTTATCAACTTACTGACTTCATTACTTTCAAGTAATCTTGAAATTCATTCGTGAAGATTTATTTCATTAGATGAAGTCAAGAAATATATGAACAATTGATTTAAGTTAGTAATATCAATTTCAATCAATCACTGACTGTTACCCTCATGTGAATTATAGGCCACCAACAAATATTCTTCAACTATTTCTATCTTGGGCTTTCCTTTCCAGTTCTTCTCAAGTGATATTCATCCTTTTCATATCTACCTCTGATTCCCGGTGTCGTATTCTTTGGTCTTCCTCCTTCCAATTGGCCTTGACGATTCCATTTTAATGGTTGTCTTATGATGTAATTTTATGATTTCCTCAATATGTGTGTTATCCATCCAGCCTCAGTGTCTTTTCTTAATATCTCCCTCCCCTGAGAGTCAGTTTGTTCACTGTCAGAGAAGGTTGTAGATTATGTTATCTGGCCAACGAATCTAAATTATGTTCTGCAAACAACTGTTTATAATTACCTGCATCTTTTGAATTATGCTTTTCATAGTTCTTCAAAAAAGTTTCAGTTGTATACAATAGAACACTAACCAGGAATCATCAACCTACAAATGCCAAATCACTAATCTATGCGTTAAGCGTTAACAGTGCAAATTATACATTATTTCCTCAGTTTCTTCGATTGTATGAAGTCACTCTTGATGAGTTCTATAGTACACTGGTTAACACATTAATGTTAATCGATGCTATCGTATTCATGATCAATAATTGTCATTACACCTAACTAAAATTTTAATCTTTGTGTTGGTGATTAATTGTACCTTCTGAATACTGTAAAATAATACCCACACCCCCCCCCACCACACCCCCTTCTTATCTGAAATATTGATCAATTGAACAGGGTTATAATATTATTGATTATTATCAAATGTGGACATTTCAATGATCATCGGAGATCATTTTTAACATCACTGGATATGAATATTAGTAACGTGATGGTCAATCGATGAAGTGAAGTGTAGTGTTGCTAAGGTTTCGTGAATTAAGGCGACACCTCGATACCTGCTAACGAACGTAAGATCAGCGACACAACAATAGGTAAGCTAAGCTAATTCGCAGCTTCACAGTCCGGCTAACTAGAGGAAAAAGTCTAATCTCAGCCAGAAGCGTTTAATTCTACAGGTAGCCTGGCAAACAGACAGCAGACAAACATCTCATGCGTATATATACAAAAAATAAGAGCGTCCTTGGAATGCCACAGAGAGCGTACTAAAATAAGCAATGAACCAATAAGACTTAGTGTCTAGTTAAGTGGAAAACACAAACTAAAGATGAAAAGGGAAGTTTTTGGAGCGAACCGAGAAATCTAAATTTACACAAATAAATCATAAAAATAACATGATTTCCCAAGAGAATTCTGGGGACCTAACATACCCAAGTTGTGTTGATGAAGTTACCTTAGAGAATGCAATTGTGCAATTTTAAATAGTAGTTCTTATTTGTGTAACATGATGCCAGTAATGTTCACACATGCGCTCCTGTTAAACAATCTAATGAAGTTATGAATTTGCTAGGCCGTCAGATCGTTAATGTGATTGAGGTTGAATCAAATCCTTCGAAAACTATCACATGTCTTAAGATTAAAGGTACATGTCATGTTAACCTTTGATAAATGGTATGATATATAAGTAAAGTAAACTTTCCTACCTGGTTATCTCAGTATCATTAAATCACTTTGTGTCGTGATATGGTACAATTGAATGTAGTATGTATGTACAACTTAGGACCTGGTGAAATGTGTATGTCAATTCAAGTCGTGACATCACAATAACACACCAACACTGATACCTAATTAGAAGGAGTAATAGTAAATTTAATCATAAAAAGTAGTGGATATATAGAATATGGTTCATGGAAAGAATAGAATACAATAATGTCAAATTTATGATTTTAAAGAAGACAGACAGTGAATGTATCTACGCTACTATGATCGCTTCTGAATCATATAAATGAGACAATCAGCAATTTATCTACCAACATACTTCACATTAGTAGTCAGTGATTTCATGAATTCATATCATGTTGTCGGTGCTATTATCAAATATTAACTAATTTACATAATGATTAATAAAAGTTGATCAGGAGTAAACAAAACTATAAAAACATCATACTCTTAATACTCACACTATTAGTACTACTACTAACATTACTACTACTACTACTACTACTACTACTACTACTACTACTACTACTACTACTACTACTACTACTACTACTACTACTACTACTACTACTACTACTACTACTACTACTACTACTACTACTACTACTACTACTACTACTACTACTACTACTACTACTACTACTACTACTACTACTACTACTACTACTACTACTACTACTACTACTACTACTACTACTACTACTACTACTACTACTACTACTACTACTACTACTACTACTACTACTACTACTACTACTACTACTACTACTACTACTACTACTACTACTACTACTACTACTACTACTACTACTACTACTACTACTACTACTACTACTACTACTACTACTACTACTACTACTACTACTACTACTACTACTACTACTACTACTACTACTACTACTACTACTACTACTACTACTACTACTACTACTACTACTACTACTACTACTACTACTACTACTACTACTACTACTACTACTACTACTACTACTACTACTACTACTACTACTACTACTACTACTACTACTACTACTACTACTACTACTACTACTACTACTCTACTACTACTACTACTACTACTACTACTACTACTACTACTACTACTACTACTACTACTACTACTACTACTACTACTACTACTACTACTACTACTACTACTACTACTACTACTACTACTACTACTACTACTACTACTACTACTACTACTACTACTACTACTACTACTACTACTACTACTACTACTACTACTACTACTACTACTACTACTACTACTACTACTACTACTACTACTACTACTACTACTACTACTACTACTACTACTACTACTACTACTACTACTACTACTACTACTACTACTACTACTACTACTACTACTACTACTACTACTACTACTACTACTACTACTACTACTACTACTACTACTACTACTACTACTACTACTACTCTACTACTACGACTACTACTACTACACTACTACTACTACTACACTACTACACTACGACTACTACTACTACTGACTACTACTACTACACTAACTACTACTACTAATACTATACTACTAATACTACTATACTACTAATACTACTACTACTGACTACTACTACTAACTACTACTACTAACTACTACTACTAACTACTACTACGACACTACTACTACACTAACTACTACTACTAACTACTACTACTACTGACTACTACTACTAATACTACTACTACTTACTACTACTACTGACTACTACTACTATATACTACTATACTAATACTACTATACTACTATACTACACTACTACACTACTACTAACTACTACTACTACTTACTACTACTACTGACTACTACTACTACTCACTACTACTACTAATACTACTACTACATACTACTACTACTACATACTACTACTACTAACTACTACTACTACTTACTACTACTACTGACTACTACTACTATCAATCGAATTAATTGTTATATAACATTACAACAGTATAATAGACAATTTCAACCACTTTCTAATGAACTCATCACATTCATTAATAAACATGTAAGTTATACAAGTTAATACATATTCACATTTATAGAATGATTAGATAAACTATTTTTTAATATATTTTATTTATGTTAAGTATAGTAAATAAGTAGTATAATTATACTACTAACAATCAATCAATTCATCAATTCCTGTTACTTCATGTGGAGGATGCATCAACTGACTAGTGTTCTTCAACCAAATCTATTCTTAGCTTTCCTTTCCAACTCTTTCCAAGTAATGTTCATTTTTATTATGTGTGTGTCTCCAATTTCCGATGCAATATTTTTTTTGGGATCTTCCTCTTTTCCTTTGGCCTTCAGAATTTGAAGTTAGTGCTTGTCTAACCAGTTCTAGCGTCTATTCCTAATTTCTTCCTCAGCTGGATTTCGGTTGATTTATTCTCTACTACAAAAGGTTACTGTTGACAGTACCTGGCCAGCGAACCCGAAGTATCTTACGCAGACAGTTGTTTATAAATACTTATATCTTTCCAATGATGCCTTTCGTGGTTCTCCGAGCAAGTTCCAGCTCCACACAACAGAACTGTCTTCACATGTGTATTGAAAATTCTGACTTTAATGTTGATTGACAGTTGGTTTGAGTTCCAGATGATTTTCAGTTGTAGAAATGCTACCCATGCCTTTCCAATCCGCGCCTTCATATCTACATCAGACCCAAATATGTAAAGGTTTCTACATCTTCCAGAATCTCCCTGTCATGTGTAATTGGGTTAGTGTTCGTTGTATTGTATTAAAGGATCTTACTGTCCCCTTTGTGTATGTTAAGGTCTACTGCTGGCTGCAGAGGCAGCTGCTACACCTTCCGTATTCACCTACATTTGCTGTTGTATGCGAGATAGAAGAACTAGGTCATCTGTAAAGCCTAAATCATTTACTTCCATCCATGTTGTCCACTGTATTCCGAGATTACTTTGAAATGTTGCAGTTTTCATGATTCAGTCAACCACCAGCAGGAAGAGAATGGGCGGCAATCAGCATCCTTGTCTGAAACCAGTATTCACATAACGTAAAGTTGTAATACTTAATGAATTAAATACAATTGATAATATAAAGTCATTGTTTATCAATTAGAATTGTATCACTGAATGATGATATCAGTTGAGTTAGATCAAGTTAATCAGTGATGATTGTTTAATATGTAGAATTGTTCATCAAAAGATTATTCCTTATATTCCCCTCTCCCTTCATTTCAACCTCTCATCTCACCTATTAATTGATGCTATTTCATGAACTACAACTAATTGATTATGTAACCATTGATCTGCACACCCCCCCCCACCAGCTACGTATTACTGTTGCCCATTTTTTGTAGTGAGGTTGATTTTCAAATTGGTTGGATATGAAGCCAAGTTTTACATTATAATATAAAGCAATACTTGAAATAGTAGTGTGATATTGTTTGGTTGACTCAATTGTTTTGTGTTCTGTCCAGCTTGGAGGGGCGGGGGACTATTAATATAAGATCAGAAATACATAGAGAAATCAGTCATTTTTTGTATTGGTCTTTCTAGTGGCTATAGTACGGTTATCAATCCGTGTTCCGTAATTAATTAAGGTCATGACATAATAATTAGTTATGAGATAGTAATACATTTAGTTGCATGGTGTTTACCATGACCCACTATTCATTCACAAATCTAATTATCCCAACTAATCAATTTCCCTAATATTTATTGTATCTCAGTATCCGCTTTGTAGAGGTCAGTTAATGTTATTTCCTTCTATTCGTCGTAGATTCATCTTCGTTGAGTACAACTAAAAACTTGGAGATATTGCAAACGAGTTTCATACTATTAAGTGACTCATCCTCTACTCGACCACGGAGTCAAACCAAAAATCTTATGGTCTTATGGCTGACATCTAATGGTAGAATTTTCATTTTAATGAGTATCCTATATAGCATGACAATTACCCATTGTCACTAATGTTATCGATTCAACAACTGATGAAGTTTAAAGTTTACCAATAGCTAGTTCAGTTGCCAATCGAACTCAACTAACACCAGTCTCTAATGAATGCAAACAATTTACTTAGTTTCTCCTACAATCATTTCACTACTTACTGAAATGCATTAGGTAACATTTACCAAAATGATAACTATCAGTAATGATTCTTTATGTAACTTTTACATGTATATCAACTGATTAGGTTAAATTTATCAACTTAGCTCTAAATAAACAACTTACGTGACAAGAAAACGTGATCAGTGGAATACAGCCTTGTCGGGTGTGGGACAGTTACTCACTGATGGCATGGAGGAGGTCGCGCAACATATCACGAATTGACTGAATTGGAAATATCAACTGTCAGGAGCCGACTCAGTGATCCAATAGTAAAGTGTTCGCCGCGGAGATAGAGGGTCCAGGGTTCGATCCCCGATGGGGTCGTGGATGCGCACTGCTGAGGAGTCTCATATTAGGACGAAACAGCTGTCCATTGCTTCTAGGTGATCAATGGTTGTCTGATTCAGATCAATTAGTGATAACAAAATTGAGTATTATTTATGTTGGATTGTGACTGGCAAGTGTAATCAAGGACTAGCATTTCGTCTTGTTTGTGACTTATCTGCTGGATGTACTTGCATCCCACTGAGAACATCAACATTAGGATGCAGGTACATTCAGCAGATGAATCCTAAATAGGACGAAACGCGCCACCTGGATTCCATTTGTTAATCACAATCCAACTTAAGTAATTGATTATTTTGTATATGATTATTATTTTCATTTCTTTTCAATAAATATTTTAAGCCAAATGCTGAATGGAAAGCGGATAGAACTAATCGTTTTACTTCAATACATCAAGCTAAATTAATGATGGGTGTTCTACTTAACAATATTGATCAACATAAAATCCTACGTCCTACAATACATCATAATGATATTAACATAAGCTTACCAAAATATTTTGATTCACGTAAATATTGGAAGAATTGTTCAAGTATACAAACTATACGTGATCAATCATCATGTGGTTCATGTTGGGTAATCAATCATTACAGTCGTTTGTATTCATTACAAAAAGAAATTTTTCTTTAGGTTCTTATTCAAAAGTAGGGACTACTACACAGTTAATTTGTTCTAGTGTATAAGATATTCTATCATTGTATAACTTCAGTTCTACCAGGCAATTGAACCTAGGCTTGTAATCTATAGGATAATCGTTTTCTTCTTTTTCATATTTCTAGTTACAGAGAATAACATCATAACAAGAATGATACCTTTAGTGATGAACACCACATACTATATTTAGTAACTGTAATCATTTATACTCCTGATAGACTGTTAAACAACATACTTTCATTAATGCTTTTTTTTGTTTTATATATGACAGTCAATTCTCTAACCTTTAGCTTCTTGAATCATTGATATCAGTGTTGAGTATTAGATAGTTTGCTGATCCCTACACTAAAGTACGAACAGTATCGAAACTACATAGAACAGTCAATGTAGTCATGGGAATACAAAGATAGTATGTAATCTTCTTTAAGAACGTTACGTCAAATGAACAGACCTTCAGTGTTGTTTCATTACAACTATGACTATAGAAAGAACCTAATGACAAGGTATTATATAATAGTTACTTTTATAACTACAGTCTCTCATGTTCATTCTTCGTGCCACTGACATCCATACAGTTAAACCTCATGTAGTTAAACAATCGGTAATTATGATATTTGTAAGTTATTCATAGATTCAATACCTTATGTATACAACTCTCTTAATTTAACCTCTACAGGATTGTGTATTTCTTGTTACTTTTTGGTCCAGTACATGATATATAACAACCATTAGTGAATGACATGGTTATAACTCATATTCACCAGTGTTTATGTTGTCTCTTTGTACCCCGTTTGGGGAAGGCTTAATTCACTTATACCTCATGCTAACTAATCATCGTTTTCACATCTATTAGGTTATAGTCATAACACAAGTACCATTAGATCATTTTGCTCAGATAACAGTAAGATCACTTCAAATTGCTCTACAGTATAGAAAGACTATTTTTAACAAAATCCCCCCCCACGACGAATTTTTCTCTGTTACTACCTGGTCAGCATGTAGTCTACATGCGACTAATCTGTAAGTGATAAGCAGGATAATGATTAAACGGTGATTGGGATTATGTGCAATTCATAGTATCTATGATCACTCTTAGCAAAGTACATAGGTCTCAAATTGGTGAAAGGTAAATATGTTTAGTAACATACTGAGACTTGATAGTCGTGTATTCACTATTCTGAGGTAAATTTAATGAAATGAAACTGCTGTCAAAGATTAACAGATTCGAATTAAGACTTTAACTTATTTCATATGTTCATTTTATATCATAAATATATACACTGTTATGTGTCGTTTACACTAATTCAGGCTTTTGGTGCTGTTGAATCAATGAGTGATCGTATTTGTATTCATTCTAAAGGTAGAATTTCAGTAGAATTAAGTGCTGTTAATCTATTAAGTTGTTGTACACGATGTGGTTTTGGTTGTAATGGTGGTATACCAGGAATGGCATGGGATTATTGGAAAGATGAAGGTATAGTTACAGGTGGATCAAATGAAACACATACAGGATGTCAACCATATCCATTTCCAGAATGTACTCATCATTCAATTTCAAAAAAGCATCCACTATGTGAAGGCGAATATTATTCTACACCTGAATGTTATCAAACATGTCAACCTGATTATGCAATACAATATAAAAAAGACAAATTTTATGGTAAGTGTAATGTTTCATACGATTGAGTGTATGTAGTATTCTTACATATTGTTTCCTAAACTCCAACTAATACGAGTAATGACCAAGTGATAGAACATTAGATCGTTATTATATATCCGTATGTTTTCTTCGATGCTGTTTCTAGTTCGTCTGTTGAATTGTAAGAATACCGGATTGATTAGCCATGTGCTAACTAAGTGTACATCATGTACAATCAACACTAGACATTAAATTGATTAGAATAATCCTATCGATACCAGATAAGTATAGTAATGACCTCACTCGGTCACTCACAGAAACTCGTTCTTCATAGCATAATGTTTGTTTCAATAAACGAAACAGTCGATTCAGACTCATAGATTCACTTCATTTATATACTACTTATATCGATGGTATTAATCGTATATGTAATTATTTGTATATGCCACAGATTGATACTTGTTGGGTATCACTAGAAATCAGAGAGTACTGGATATGTTTTGATTGATATTCATTGAAACTGATTGATTACTAAAGACTTCGAAATAGATGAATAACGGGTTAGCTATGTAGGAGAGTACTGGGAGTCAATTGATTATTTATTGTATTAACACATGGAATACTTTCTGAGACAGTCATATGTCAACACGCTACCGTCGCATGGTATTTTCAACATACCCTACTACCGCTAATTAACTTAACAGTACAATGGTTGATTATTGATTAGAAACCAATGTTACATATGTCCTGTTCTTAATAATGATCAAATTCTACAGATTAATTCGAAATATAGTTGTGAAACTGAATGAGTAGCTATGTGACAACATATTTGTCAATTTTGATATCACTAATTGATCTGAATCAGACAATCATTAATCACCTGGAAGCATTGGACAGATGTTTCATCCTAGTATGGGACTCCTCAGAAGTGCACATCCACGACCCCATCGGGAATCTGAATTGGACTAAATTGGAAATATCAACCGTCAGGCGACGACTCAGTGGTCCAGTAGTAAAACGTTAGCCGCGGGGCCGGAGGGTCCTCAGTTCGATTTCCGATGGGGTCGTGAATGCGCACTACTGAGGAGTCCCATACTAGGACGAAACAGCTGTCCAGTACTTCCAAGTGATCAATGGTTGTCTGATTCAGATCAATTAGTGATATCAAAATTGACAAATATGTTGTCACATAGCTACTCATTCAGTTTCACAACTATATTTCGAATTAATCTGTAGAATTTGATCATTATTAAGAACAGGACATATGTAACATTGGTTTCTAATCAATAATCAACCATTGTACTGTTAAGTTAATTAGCGGTAGTAGGGTATGTTGAAACTTAGATGGCTGAAATCTTTACATTTTGTAGGTCTCTTTATCTAAGGGTCATTGAAATCATTGTTTCAACTATAACTTTTTTCTTGGTAGAATTAATAAACTGTCGTTTCTTGAAATCTGCGTCTAGATGATATTAGTGTTTTGGTTTTAGGGAGTACAGTACTGGTTATATTACTTGTAAGATTTGGGGGGGAGGGGAAGTGAGTGGTTAATTTAAGAACTAGTAATGAAAGTAACCAAGCTGTTGTTACTACAACACTATCCCTCCAAGTGCCCATAGAGTTTGGAAGTGAGTCGAAATTTCTTTTAAAAGATTTAGAGTAAGATGCCAAAGCAACCATATTGGATAAGTAGTTTCACTGTTTCCTTATCCCTACCACAAAACTTTAGCATATATTTTCATGCTAGCTCTTTTGTGTTCTATCTTATAAGGGTATTCTCTTAGGTTTAGTTTGGCAGTGAATACTACCAGCAATCTATTAGGGTAAAGAGGGTTATGGGCTATATGATACATCAAGATCAAGATCATTAGACTTCTATTTATTTTCTATTGTTCACATAGAATAGTAACTTCATTAGACTGTCAAATAAAGTTTCACCAGCTAAAATCTTCCCGTAAGCTTAAACCTTAAAGTGACAAACCTCCAACATAAAATAATCATAGACAAGAGTTGTTAAAATTTCCATCATTCTTGTAATCTGTACCATAGACAAGATATCATGTTGTATTGCATAGGGAGTATTCATAAACTATTATACTAATTACTTACTTACTTACTTACTGCCCGTTACTCCTCGCTGAGGAGCATAGGCCGCTCACCAGTGTTCTCCATTTAACTCTGTCCTGAGCAATCCTTTCCAGTTGTTTCCAGTTGCTGCTCATCCTTTTAATGTCTGCTGTTATACTAATTAGTAGATTTAAAATCATATGATGACTATTTCATTTGTTAAGGATGTGAACAAACAATTTACTAAAACGTCGACTTTAATTTGAATGTAAATCAATAGGACGAACTTAATGAACATTATAATATTCATTATGTAGATCTAAGTCAGTGTTCGAGACTAGATTATTAGTCTTTTATGCGCTTGTCAATGAGAACTTAATTTCAAATATTCCAGATTCAGAGTTGTAGAAAACATTAAAAGAAAAAGCAATTTTTCACTTGATCCACTATCATATCAGTAGTAATGCATACCTACCTTACACAGTCATCTTGTATTCGTAAATTTGAATATTTCATAGGTGTCTGGTAGTCATATCATATTGCCTAAATTGTTTGAATTAGATTACAGAGACAATAGTTCAACTCAGTAAATAAATCTCAGATCCCCTTTAGTTACTGAATCACACTGATTTCATATGCATCTGTATTTGAATAAATTAGCTTTCCTCATTACAAACAATACAAGTTGATCGACAGATTTCAATCAGGATGATTGATAAGATAAAATCAAAACAAGTGATTATTACATTAAACATAGTTAATCGAAATAGAAGTTTAAAGAATTATAATTGATGACAATCAATCAATCAATCAATCAATCAATCAATCAATCAATCAATGCCTGTTACCCCAAGTGGGGCATAGACCGCTCACCAGCATTCTACAACCAACTCTGTCCTGGGATTTCTTTTCTAGCTCTTTCTAGGTGCTGTTCATTCTCTTCATGTCTGTTTACAATTCTCGACTCACTGTGTTCCTGGGTCTTCCTCTGTTTCTTTGACCTTTTGAATTCCACGTTAGTGCTTGTCTTGTGACACAGTTTGACGGTTTCCTCAGTGTGTGTCCAATCCACCTTCAGCGTCTTTTTCTAATTTCTTCTTCGGCTGGAAGTTGGTTACTTTTCTGTCATGTGAATGTGTATGAATAGATGTTGACTAACTGTGATAGTACAATGTAGTGATCACTATGTAAACGTCTTGTAAGATAAGCGTATAGAGTGATCCTAATTGAGATTATTACCTAACCAATTCAAAATACATGTATAAGTGACTCGACATTCGATGAATTATTCATTCACGAACAGTATTCAATATGCAGAGCTGACTCCGTACATTCGACATTGTGAACTGAGATCTATCTACTCATCTATCTTACTATCTTCAAAATATATCGTCATGTTATAATAGTGTCTTGTATATGGTATGTAATGTGAGAACATCGAAGCCTACTCACCACGACTAGTGTTGGTCAGTCTAAGGAGTAAGAAAATGCGGTAGCTTGATCATTACATTACTTCAGTTAGTCAGATATACCACGCCGATTAAACGAAGTAGAGGTGAACTATTGGTGGATGTTAGCACAACATCTACAGGTGTATGAATCAGGACTTGTAGATATAAAATTAGCAGATTACATAATACCAATACAATACTAATACGATACCACGAGCGATAAAGTATAAATGCTAAGTATGTAAGGATAGATAGTACTCCACGGATTTACAAACACATAAGGTCCAAGTATGTTTTAAAAAAACAACGAGTACCACAGACAATCTGATGGAGTAGCTATGCGACCGCCGTTAGGTCATTTCTGTATAAAACAAGATCACTTCTGACCACTGATGTAACCTTCACATCAACTTTCATTTAACTGACTTTATATGGATAATGTTTCATGTTACTAAATAGCAAATATGAATATGATGATCTACGTAACATGTTTAACTTCGATGCATTAATTAATCTCACCTTAGATGTAGTGCAAAATAACATGATCTCAATTCCAGATATCTAAGTAAATGGAAGATGAGGAAGGTTGGCTAATGATTTTCACCGTAACCAATAATGGACTGGCTGCATTTGATACCCGTGTGTATAAACGAATTCAGCCACTATTATGGAATCAGTTATATAAGGTAAACAAGTAGACAGACTTGATATTATATCACCAAATACCAACCGATCTAGTTGATCTTAGATAAACTTCAACAAATTAAAAGTTCTATCCTGGTCCTCTTGATTGATATAAAACACTGAGTTGACAAGTAGTAATCTTCTAGAGTAATGCATCAAATTCCACATAGCTTACAGGTTCACAAGTTGCATACACCTGAAGCTAATGGTGTTCACATTGGCAACCTGAATCTCTGTATTAAGAAAAATAGTTTAGTGTAACTCCTGTCTCTATCTTAGCTAATATATACTTGGTTGAAATAGCATATTATAATCCTTTTTAACAGAGTAAAATACAGTGTAGATATATAATGTCATATATTCCACAATATCTCCTAGATGCGAGGTGGGGGGGGGGTGAAGTGGCATTCAGATGCACCATTTAACTTAAGTTACAACAATTGAATTGTCATCACCCTATTGATTACAAAATTCTCCTGTTCACCCCGAACATCGTTCAGTTCACAAGCGATTATTTAAAATAGTATGTAGTGAAAGTTAGACATAGCAACTAATTAAATATTTACAATTATCCAGTGGTGACCAAGAAATTTATCACATGCATAGATATATACTATTGTAAAGGTTGATAATGAATAAGATGCCTTCACTGAATAAATTGGTCTGAAGTGCACCCGATATATGACCAAGTTACACTTGTGGTATTACCAGAGTAACTTCTAACGATTGAACCCCCTCTTACAAATGAGATTAAATCAGTAGGCAATAAAGGATAGAAGAGAAGTTATATTTGATTGTAAATAGAGCGTCAATAGGATAGCAACGCTTAGGCTGGCAAACTAGAGAGAGAGATACTTTCCACTGTGCGGCGTGACGTGATCTGATGATGATGCGTGACCGAGCACCTTCAACTAGTAGTGTCCGCCAAAACAAACATGGTCAGCATCAATGTCGAGGACCTATGTAACTATTTGTTTTGGGGATTATTTACCGCTACAGGTCTTATAACTAAATGAATATATTTAAATAAATCATTTGTAGAAGTTGTGCTAACACTCATCAATAGTCACTCACCATAGTATTACGCTGAACTTATATCATCCAGTGAATATGTAGGCTGACTAACAATATTCGTGATGAGTACGCTTCCCTGTTCCCACAATACATACCATGTACGAGACACTGATTTTGGAGATCATAAGATAGATGAGTAGATAGATCGCAATTCATGATGTCGAATGTATGGAGTGTTCGTGAATGATTGTTTGGTTTAAAGGGTTAGAATAAAGCATCCAGTGTCGAGTGACTTATATGTGAATTTTGAATGGGTTAGCTACTAATGTTAATTAAATTTACTTTATACTGTTACATTTAGACCTTTAGACCTTTAAATAGTATTCAATTCTTTGACCTCCGTTCAATATCGATTGTTAGTTATTTTTATGTTTACTTTCACGTTTGTTACATAACAATCTGCTGACCCCCCCCACACCCCTCTCGTTTTCATTATCATTCTTTATCAACTTAAGGCATAAAACTTGGCATAGATAATCATCTAAAATGCATGTACTACACTGTTGGAAACATAATGTTTAAAAGAAATACGAAACGTATTAGGATGAACTTGTATATTCCCGTTGTTTTGTTATAGACTGAAGCTAGTCAGTTTCTGTTGCTATATGTTCATCCTCAACGGATTGCCTCGATACCGCGGTTATTCATAAGGACGAAACGCGAGTCCTGGAATCTACTTGCCAGTCACAATCCAACTTAAAGAAATAAGAAACAGTAAGTGAAACCTAATCAAAAGGTGTAATTTAATATGACAGTCGGGAAATTTGAAGGTAGAGTATGTAATTCGGATAGAAATACAATGAAGATAGATTTCATTTCATTGAGGAAATTCATTACATTATTATGACGACTGAAATGACATTAGAGGCTACTGGTATGATGGCAGGATACAACAAGGTTGATACAAATGCAACATTGACTTCCAATCTTCAATGGATCAATCAGATCTACTCCTTTATTGTATACGACCTAACTACAATGACAGTGGTTAGTTAGATGGGAGCAAAGGCAACTAAGGCTGCACAAAACTAGATAGTGATAGAATAAAACACCAATAGACAGGAGACAGGAGCGAATCGTTTATCGAGTATGAACAAAGGGTTTATGTAGCACATTCTGGACCAACCAGTAATAAGAAATAGAAAATATACTAATGTTTGAACTGGAGGGAGGAAGGATAGTTATCTACAGAAAACAGTATAATAAAATTATAATAACTCGGAAAGGATATTAAATCTGACAATCAATAATGAATCTATGAAAAGTCTACAATTTAATCAATAGACATTTCCTAGTTACTAACTGATTAATAGATTCAGCTTAGTGATATTAGTCTCGTAGAATAAATTTCACATATTATGATTCAACATTCTCGTCACCCTCACCACCACCACCACCACCACCACCACCATCACCATCAGCCTCACCCTCACCACCACCACCATCACCATCAGCCTCACCCTCACCACCACCACCATCACCATCAGCCTCACCCTCACCACCACCACCATCACCATCAGCCTCACCCTCACCACCACCACCACCATCACCATCAGCCTCACCCTCACCACCACCACCATCACCATCAGCCTCACCCTCACCCTCACCACCACCACCATCACCATCAGCCTCACCCTCACCACCACCACCATCACCATCAGCCTCACCCTCACCACCACCACCACCACCACCACCACCACCACCACCATCACCATCAGCCTCACCCTCACCACCACCACCATCACCATCAGCCTCACCCTCACCACCACCACCACCATCACCATCAGCCTCACCCTCACCACCACCACCATCACCATCAGCCTCACCCTCACCACCACCACCACCATCACCATCAGCCTCACCCTCACCACCACCACCATCACCATCAGCCTCACCCTCACCACCACCACCATCACCATCAGCCTCACCCTCACCACCACCACCACCACCACCACCACCACCACCACCATCACCATCAGCCTCACCCTCACCACCACCACCATCACCATCAGCCTCACCCTCACCACCACCACCATCACCATCAGCCTCACCCTCACCACCACCACCACCACCATCACCATCAGCCTCACCCTCACCACCACCACCACCACCACCACCACCACCACCACCACCATCACCATCAGCCTCACCCTCACCACCACCACCACCACCACCACCACCATCACCATCAGCCTCACCCTCACCACCACCACCATCACCATCAGCCTCACCCTCACCACCACCACCATCACCATCAGCCTCACCCTCACCACCACCACCACCACCACCACCATCACCATCAGCCTCACCCTCACCACCACCACCACCATCACCATCAGCCTCACCCTCACCACCACCACCACCACCACCATCACACCATCAGCCTCACCCTCACCCTCACCACCACCACCACCACCATCACCACCACTTGATTAGCATTCATTTTATCATTGTTATCATTATTATGACTTGATTATTTGCATTATCTTTAATGATGATTTAAGTGCTAATGTTTTTTTGTATTTATATTCATTTGATTGTAATTTTCTTTTTTTTTTTTAATTCAAAAAAGGTAAAAATTCTTATTACGTAACACCTAATGAAATATCAATAATGAAAGAAATTTTATTAAATGGTCCAGTTGAAGCATCATTTTATGTTTATGATGATTTTCTTAATTATAAAACTGGTGTTTATAAATATGTAACTGGTGCATTATTAGGTGGTCATGCAATACGTATTATTGGTTGGGGTATATCATCATCATCATCAGCATCGACAGCATCATCATCAAAGCAAATACCATATTGGTTATGCGCTAATTCATGGAATAATCAATGGGGTGATAAGGGTTATTTTAAAATATTACGTGGATCTAATGAATGTGGCATTGAATCAATGATAACAGCTGGTCTACCCAAAATAAACAATTTTTAGTTTTATTTAAAAATAATTAAATTGTTTGAATAAATAGTTTATGATTGGAAACAATTTTAATTGGTTGTTATGGTGATTGTTGAATTATTAATTTGATACAAGTTAAACAACTATTGATCACTAAGAAGGGTTGAACAGTCGTTTCATTTTAGTATGGGATCCTCCAGCAGTGTGCATTCATGACATCAACAAAGATTAAATTCTTAACCCTCTGGTTTCTTGGCGAATGTTTTATCATTAGACCAGTGAATTTAATTCCAACAGTTGATATTTCTTATACGTTTGCTCGACTTCATCAATTATCACCGTTAGGCAACAGCGTCTCAGTCAACATGATTGGACTCCATTGGTTATGTTTTCTCACTAGAACTCTAGGAATTACGCGAGCCTTTTCAGTGTCGGCTTTAAGGCAGTTACCTATTGATGAAAATGAATGAGGTCAATCAGAAGTATCAACCATTGCGAGCCAACCCAATGGTCTAATGCTAAAGCATTCGTTGAGAAACCAGAGGATCCTGGATTCTATCAGCAATTCGGTCAATAATGTACACTACCGAAGAATCTCATACTAGGAAAAAAAATAGCTGATAAGTGCATTCTGCTGATGGATGGTTGTCTAACTCAGACCAATTCGTGAAATCAGATTAATGAAACAGTTTAGTCTATTCCATCTCTTCGTTTCTTTTCACTTTATTCACTATTAAGCAGACACTAATCAATAATATGTCCAGTAGATTTCAGCCATGTAAGGGTATTAGACAAGTTGACTATCAATGATAATAAATGACATTAAATAAATATAATATGGATTGATTTGAGTCAAAACTACCAACTGTTGAATGTCAACTTAGGGTAAAACATTCATTACGAAATCTACAAGTTAAGGATCCCATTCTCTGATAAAGTTATGGACGTGAAATTTTTGTCTAATACTTCCTAGTTTTCATTGGGGGGTCTATATGGTATACTTTGAACTTAACCGAATCATATTATAATTAAGACATTAACCTTGTTGAGAACCAATTGTATGTTCAGTCTTAATATATCTGTTTTCTGCTGCTAGTCTTTAAGCCAGATTGAAGACCACAAGATAATTGAGTGAATAACCAAAATGACAAATTATATTTCACATAAGCATTCATTTATATACCTACAAAATCTTAGGATATACCTGACTAATATGAAAAGTAAGATTTATACAAAACAAAGACAATAATGACTGTGAACCAGGGAGTAGGATGGGGTGGTGTTGAAGAATAGGTATATAGTTAGGTACTTGTAGTTCCAGAATGAATAAAAAGATTATGACAATAGATCATGAGTCGACTAAAAAGTAACGACAATGAGAATATAATCACATTAAGTATGAAATGTTTGATTTACATACACATAAAATAGTTATGAAAGTTACTTATTCTTTTTGAATACCCCCCTAATGTATCACCAACTGAAGTCATTTCATAGCATTCAAATTAACAGAAAACTTTAAATAGTTTTCTGAATAAAATACTTTAAATCTACTGATATTTAACTGTGTTAATACTATTGGTATATGTTATGCATAAATTACTTGACAACTAAACAACGGGAAAGCATTCATCTCGGAGCCAAAGAGTGCTGGGATCGATAACCGATAGGGTCTTGGATGCGAAGTGCTGAAGAGCCTCATGCCAGAACGAAACAGCTCTCCAGTGCTTCCAATTAATCAATGGTTGTTTAATTTAAATCAATTCGTAATTTTGAAATTGACAGTCAACTGTCTCCACTGTTATGTCGGACTACTAAAGAAGAGTGAAAGAACTTCTAGGACTGTATTTTAGAGGACTAATTCATTTATTCTGGTCGTGTGTCATGTAAACATTACATTTTTATTATTGTTATGTTCCTCTTACTCTGTCCTCCCGTTTAGTATATTTGCTGTTATTATATTGTCTCTTACTATGGACTACGGTTAATTAGTCGTGTACAAGTTACCCCTATTCACTGCCCAAATCTCTTCTGTTTTGTATTAATGTAAAATGCCTAATTGGTTTGCTGTGCGGTCTGAATTTGTGTATATATAAAGGCATGATTAAAATACAATATGACCGTCAATTGGACTGGGTTGATTGTGTCTGGTTGGCTCGTAGCTGCTGTCCTCTCTATTCCGGCTTTGGGGGTTGGTAGTCGTGGGGTTGACGTATCCGTATTCTGATTGGCAGTTCTCAAGGGAACAGAGAGTATTTATATTTCAATACATAACATCCACAACATTTAATTAGAAACAATTTTTGTTTAATAAACTAGCTGAAAGAAATTTCACATTCAAAAAGGTTGGCTTTAAAGCTTTAACTCTAGAAAATGTCACCTGGTTAACAGAAGTCTGAAAAGTAAGGAATAGAAAATACAGAATTAATTTATTACGTTGCTAACAGTCTAATAAGGATTATTGTGAGACAATGAATCGATAGAAATCGAAGAAACATTAAAATTCATCTAAAAAGGTGATCAGTTAAAATGATTGAGGTCTGCACAGTGACTTACAAAAATACCGGAACTGATAAATTCCTCCAAAACTACACGAATCTGATTGGTTGTTATTGGCTACCTGTGTTACAGGTAGCCATGATAGTAAACATATATCTGATTAATATCACCTTGTATTGTATTCATCAGTTTACATGGTGTTAGAATGAAGTAATAGGCATACATCTCAATGATTTACTGAATACAATCCAAAGAATCTACTTTAGGAAAGCAGAATGTCTATTAAAAATAGGATGATTACATGAATCCACTGAATGTTTCAATATTCAAGGAACTTCTTTTAATAGATTATACTTTACAGTTCTTGGTAGTTAGATGAATGATAGTAGAGGAATGTTTTTTGTCTGTGTAGTTTTGATCTTCTATAGAATTAAGCGAGAATGGAATCGTTTTGATTTCATCTACAATAAGTCATACTTCGATATTTATCCTTCTTTGGTAAATTTGTTCAATGTACTAAAGAACCAGTTATCTAAATTTTCAATTGAGTTTATATAAGTTGGATTGTGACTGGCAAGTGGAATCCAGGACGCGCGTTTCGTCCTATTTGGGACTCATCGGCTGGATGTACCTGCATCCCAATGTTGATGTTCACACTGGGATTCCAACTCAGTCCGTTTCGAGGCAATCTGCTCAGGATGCACATATAGCAACAACGACTGACCAGCTTCAGTCTACAACAAATCAACGGGAATATACAAGTTTATCCTAATACCAATGTGCCCATTGCACAAGTGTGACTGTTTGGACTCAGTAGTCTAGTGGTGAACGCGGTGGCGTTCGACACGGAACGGACTGAGTTCGAATTCCAGTGTGAACATCAACATTGGGATGCAGGTACATCCAACCGATGAGTTCCAAATAGGACGAAACGCGCGTCGTGGATTCCACTTGCCAGTCACAATCCAACTTATATAATACTTGTGAAAAATTCGCTATATCAAAGGCAATCCGCTCAGGATGCACATACAGCAATAATGACTGACCAGCTTCAGTCTATAATAAATCAACGGGAATATACAAGTTTATCTTAATTGAGCTTATATTTATAATCGTTGGTATACGTTTTTCATTATTAAGTTACTGATATAATCTTTATCCATAACTAATGTGTTATGTCTTTTACTAGCTGAAGGGTATGATAATACCTCTATTTCCAAACTTATTCAATAAATTTCCTTCACAGGCTGTTAGTTGAGTGTAGTTTTTCTTCCATCAGGTTAATGGTACCAGAGTAGGTCTTATTTCCTGTTAAGTTTCCTTGTTCACTCCTGATATATTTAATCATCATTCAAATGCAATGAAGAATTCTACTTTTGAGGCATCACTTACATTGTAACCCAACTGTTTCTAAAGAAAACTCATGTCTACCTTTGTCAGAGGTCGTTTTAACAGGATGGCTATAAGTAGGTCAGTTATTTGTTTAATTGGTAGTCTTCAGAACCAACACAAAGAGCTCAACTTAACCAAGAACATTGTCATAATTGTCACATCTTATTATTGAGTCTATTTTCTAAGGCTTTCATTTAGAATCAACCCATGGATTTTATCATGTCGATAGAGAATATTTATTACGTAATGATATTGTCTGCAATAATTATCAACTAATTTGTTTATAAATGCAATCAACTGAACTTCTGTAAGAATTCACCTACTAAACAACTCAATGTTACGTGATGTGAACAACTAATTTCCTAATATAGGAGTAGTCTATTGATTTTTTTTTAAAAATCGATGCTGAAGAGGAAGAATTCAACCAAACACTCTGAATTCGTCATTATCTACAATAACATTGATGTCTAGATGCCTTGGAAATATTCATCAATAAAAGATGGCTGGATACTTGAACATCTCGCTACAACATGGAAATCACAGTTCACAGAATTTATTAACAATTAATTTTCGTGGGTGGAGTGGTGGGGGGCGGTGAGGAGGGAAAACAATTTCAATTTGATTACTTCAGTGGACAATCGATTGTAACTTTTCATATATTAAAACTTTATATAGACATAAAACATCGAGTATGTTACTGGTGAAATGACGCTGTTGAAATAATCATAGTCGAAGAGTAAACATAAAAATTTCTTAAACATAACTTTAGTAGATTAGCTAATTAGATATTCTGTGCCATCAAAATGTATGAATGCTCACTTCAATGTAGAATCATCAAACATACTTATTCCAGTAAAGACTAGCTCCGACGCTATTCTTGAAATTTTCAAAAAAAAAACATTTTAGATGATGATCTGAAAATAGATAAGAGAATTCAATAGTCGAACGATGGTTGTTTAAGAATGATGTAATTTGAAAGACAATAGATCTATGATAACTAACTTTCAAAATGTACATAAAGAAGTCATCTTTATATACAAAAGTGTGTTTATGAATAAACTTCTTATGGACTATTTATATCTAAGACTGAAACAACGAAATTCTCACATTTGAATGAAGCTTGCTAAGTGGATCTGTGTATACGTTATTAAGACTACTACAGAAACAATCTTTCTTCATCATATGAAAAGTATTGATGATTAAGATGCCCTCTATTAGCTGTATATAGCATATTGAAGCAAACAAGGATACGGATAGCATTATCATGTATTAGTCCGTTACAGTGGCATACTATCTTGTTATACATGATGCAAATATGCATAGCATTGAAACTGATTCAACGAGTTTACTGTTTACTTTACTTTCACGTATCTTGAGGTTTCAAATCTTCTTTATCATCACCCAAATGTGGAATTCATTATCAAACTAAATTAGTTATGATCAATTAATCAGTCAATGCCTGTTGCCATCGTGGGACATAGGCAACTGATCAGCATTCTGCAACGAAATGTCCTAACCTTTCTTTCTCACTTGTCTACAAGTAATATTCATTATACTAATGTTTGTCATTAACGTCAGACGCAACGTGTTCATTGGTCTTCCACTATCTCTTCGGCTATGATAATCGCAAGTCAAGGTTTGTCTTGAGACGAAGTTTGATGATTTCTTCAGTGTATGTCCTATCCACCACTAACGTTTTATCCTAATTTCTTCCTTAGGTAGATTATAATCGGTTTTTCTCTAACATAAGTTGTTTTTGATGGTGTTTAGCCAGGAGGCTCACAGTATCTTGCATAAAGAGCTGTACTTACACATAGATACAAGTAAGGCTTAATCAAACATTTGTTGTGTAAGTGTACCTGATGATTAGAATAAAAAGAGGTTGAAAAAATACCTATTTGCCACTGGAAAACATTGTCAATTTAAATTTCAAATCCCCATTTTCATGTGTTACACATTACAACAATGGCGTTAATGTAATGACACTAAACCATAACTAACTTATAATGAACGTATTATTTAACGAATGTTGAGTGAATTATTCTAAATCGACCCACCAGGGGTGATGAGACTTCCAAAATAAGTAAAGCGGTCAACTTATTCAATTACTTCACTTCCTATAACTAATTTAGAAGGAGAAGCAGGCCAGTCCTGGAGTAACATCTTGCATTTGGGAGGGGAAAAGCGCATGACAAATATGCTTGCATTGTTACTCAGTATGGATACAGAAAACCCAATTGGTATTTGCCAATTTACGCCACCTGTGGCGCAAACGTGATATCCATGTCTCAACAAAAGGCCCGGTGTACTACGCAGCAGTCCGAGCAGTTTAAGCATATACCTGCGAAACGTGGGCCATGAATACCAAAGATATGCGTCAACTCCAGGTATTTGACCATAGGAATCTTCGTAACATCGTTCGTATACCATGGAATAACCCGGATTAGTAATAATGAGGTTAGGCAAAAGGTTCTTGGGAAACACGGTAAATCAGTCGAAGAGGTCATTAACCTTCATCTACTGAGATGGTTGGGACATGTATTGCGCATGCCTGACCACCATCTACCTCGTCGTGCGATGTTGGCTAGCATTGAAGTAGGATGGAAGAAGAGTATGGACGTGCAAACCAAAACATGGTATCAGTCCATGAAGTCCTTGACTGTTGGTCTAAGCCATGTTGGCAGATGTAGATAACCTGGTTAAGGTCCGCGTGATGATCGTAATAAATGGGTGGAGACACTGGGAGACATGGCTTAGAATCTGTCACAGTGGAGCAAATGTATTCACTCTTTTTCTTTATTAAGATCTCAAATTCTATTATTCTTTTCTGCACACCCTTACCTTATTCCTCCCCTGTTGTATTCTGTTGTTGTGTTACCTCTGTAATCAGGTAGTGCTAATGTGGTATGGCAACTTGAACCTACAAACGTATGTGCCCGGTTCTTCGTTGCTGATGATGATAAAATAGTCGACACCCACAATTATGTAATTCAATAGAAACAGTGAACTTCTAACGTAAGGTGGGTGTGGTGGGGCGAGGTGGAAGGGCAACGTCAATCACATTTTATCTACGTACCCATCTTACTATCCATCTAGATATCTTCTCATATACAGTAAAGCATAACAACAATGTAATGCTAAATAAGTTAATTAGTCAAACTATTCTATACAAATCATGTAAAGTCGAACTATTAGACAAACATCCATAACTTCATCTTGTTCATTTATGTACTTTACAAAGATTCTAATTAGTAAATAAGTAATGTGAACATTGAATAAATTATTGTTCATTGTATATTTTGTTTATCATCTACTATCAGTTTATTATATTAACCTTTGAATTCATTATTAGATACAATTTATCTTGGTTTAAACTTTAGCTTTATTATTATGAAATGCATTTCTCAATGGTTACTGAAGTACCTTCATCTTTACAAACAATAAAGTACTTGAGAATTACTGAAGTTACATCATATGTTTCTAAAGGTAATTAAAAGAAACATTCTGAAGTATTCAATGAAATGGTGATGAGAGACATGTGTTTGAACGTGTATGTGTGTGTAGGGGGGGGGTAGGGGAAGGTTGAAAGGGCTCATAATTAAATTGTACAAGTAGTCATTTAAATGAAATGTCACTCAGCTATAAGAAGAGATAAGTGTGTTCTTTAGTGTTTAGGGATTGATAAGTAGGTACGGAGGATACAGTAGACGATGAATTAAATAGAATCTTCAAAATATTTATAGAGAATGAATTTATCACCCCCCCCATCCCCCATCAAATTTGACTCACTGACGAGAACCTGAAACTAAAACAAGAAACCGGAATCATAATTATTGTCCAGAAGGAAGAAATATTCGTGAACATCTACTTGACAGGAAACATGTTAGAAGAAATTCATAATACCCCACTCTCAAGATCTCTGTAGCAAAAGTTTTATACTCAAGAACTCTGAGTTGTCTTCTTACTTAAAAATCTCATCCAATGAATGTGAAGGATGAAATTTAGCGTTGGGAAAAATCTCATTGCCTATTTAACAGTTTACTTGTTCCTTTAAGGCGAGTTATATCAGCTGTACAAAGCATGCACTTTTCAAACGGATATCTAAGCACTATCTAAAGGATACTGTATATTCAAGAAATAAGTTGCCTCGGGAATCAGCCATCAAAATCATTTACATGGTTAGATGAACTGGTTTAAAGTGAGTTAAGGTTAGGAATTTGTACACAGCAGATAAGCTAGCATTTCAACAAATCCAGCTTAATCTTTTGTGTTTAAAAGAAGTATATTCAATCATTGATTTTATCGTGGCCCTAATAGCCTCCTCTTCTCTTCCACTTCTTGTTTTCGACATTGTTCTAGTGTTCAAACTGCTCTAAAAGTCTTAATCACCATATCGGTTTCTTTTTTTCCCTTTTCTTCAGACCTGTCATGCTGATATTTGTCCTTTAGAATTTTTGTCGATTACATTTTAAACAGTTATTTTGACTTGTTACATGCATTTCATCAGAACGTCTAATTAATGTTGACAAGCATGAACTAGCATTCACACTTCATTTACACCTTTCATTGTGTATCCATTCAGACAGAAGGAGATGTATCAACATCAGAATGTATAAACGTGAAATAAAGCAAAATCATTAAATGAATAGACGATGTAATACCAAGGTTGCATGGGATGAGCCTTACCTGACCAAAAATCCGTATCCCTCAATATGCACAGATTATTAATTAGTCAAATACTTCACATTTCATCAAAATTTTCAAATAGACACATAAATACTTGTAACGGGTGGATCACACTTCCCACTCACAATCCAATTCTCTATTCATATTTGTGAAATACCACAGTATGCACTTGACTTTCACAGACTGTGCAGCACTAACTGACCACTTCCAGTCCATAACAATAACATACGAACATATTCAACTTATACAAAAACGACTTGTTGTTGTCTTGAATCGATCGACCATTTTAAGAAGCATGTGGAGATATAAACGAGGCAACTTGTTAAAGTTCCACTCACAGAATATTCCATATTCATAATTAAATCACTCATTGTTATTGTGATTAATATCTGATGAAACTTTGGAGCCTTTAATTCGTGTTTAGTTATTTGTTGTCAATTGACATCATATCAATGGACTTTGAATCCTGTTTCACAATACACAACTTTGATACCTTTGAAGTATCTAATTATAATGTGCTTACTTCAATAGGTTCATTACATTTAACCAATCTATGCTTCCGAGTAGGTGAACTACTTGAAAACGCATCAACTTGATAAGATCAAACTGTTGTAATTCAAAGTACACATTCCATGTTGTGTGTATATAAGTAAGTTGGAAGTTGGTAATTGTCAATAGTAAATCGTCTAAACAAACACTGTGGCATGTTGAACATCGTGTTTTGTATTGTTTCATTGTTTACTCTTCTCAAAGCACATGTCACAACGAGAAACAATGAACATATTGAACCATTGTCAGATGAGATGATTTCATTCATCAATCAACATGTAAGTTCTGTGTAATCATCAAATGATTTATCATAGTTGGTTAACATCAGTTAGTTGTTTATATTAAGTGAATGGAGGGGCAGGGATAGGTCATTGTCACAGTTCATTGAATAAATTATACTCACTCACTCACTCACTCACTCACCAATGATGGTGATCGGGGGTGATGGTAGTGAGAGATGACATTCCATTCAAAAGAATGTTGCACACCATTTTGATTTTGGACATTTCAGTTTATTGCATGAATCAAAATTTAACATTGAGATAGATAAACGATCACAATAATTCGTTTCAATTGCCTATTTGATGTTCATGTTTACATTAATAGAATTATTAATTTTTTCTACTTTTGAAATAATCAGCCAAATGCTGGATGGAAAGCGGACAAGAGTGATCGATTCCATTCACTGGATGATGCACGGATTCTCATGGGTGCGAGAAGGGAGGATCCAGACGTGAAACGGAAGCAGCGACCAACTGTAGATCATCATGATGTGGATGTCGAAATACCATCATACTTTGATTCACGAAAGAAATGGCCTCGTTGTAAGAGTATCTCAGAAATTCGTGATCAATCTCGATGTGGATCGTGTTGGGTAAGTATTGATAGACAATGAAGTGTTTGATAATGTTGATGAAATGTGCATGATGATTATATTCATATACGACAAGTTTTTATACAAACACCACACACAGTGATGGCTAAAACTCCACACTAAGAGTTTTCATTCATGTCAATAAGCGCTCACATCTTTAATGTATTATTGTAGGCATTTGGCGCTGTCGAAGCTATGACTGATCGAATTTGTATCCAATCGGGTGCAAAACAATCAGTGGATTTGAGTGCTGTGGATTTAATCAGCTGTTGTAAAGATTGCGGTGATGGTTGTAATGGTGGTTTTCTTGGTCAGGCATGGGACTATTGGGTAACAAATGGGATTGTCACTGGAGGTTCAAAAGAAAATCATACTGGTTGTCAACCGTATCCATTTCCGAAATGTGAACATCATACGAAAGGAAAGTATCCTGCGTGTGGACCGAAAATTTACAAAACACCTCAATGTAAGCAGAAATGTCAGAAGGGATACAAAACGCCTTATGAACAAGACAAGCATTATGGTAAGTGGTCTTTCATATGCTCAACACAACTCCTTACAATCAATCCACTCTGTTATTCAGACTGTACAGATTGACAATACGAATTGTTTGTTATCACAGTTATCTACTAGATGACTTGCATTCCCATTCGAATCACAACATTTCACAGAATTTTAAGCAATTCAAATAAAGCTGATTCAGCATACATTCAATGACCATCTATATTCATGAATGTCCGAAACACGATTTCTCATAAATTCACGTCAATCATGAAGATTATTGTCAATTTTCAACGTTAACACATCTCACAATCATGTCAGTTATGTGTATGTAGCAATGGTCTCTATGTTAAGACAATTCAAGTTATAACGTGTATTTCGCATTGGTATTCCTTTAAGTGGAGTTGAGAGATGATGAGTATTTCGGTCTGATTATCACTTGAGTCGTTAAGGCGTAAGTTCGAGTTAACGTATAACAAACAGGGAGGATGAAGTCAATCAATGCACTAATTCACTTGACACCTAACTGATTTAATTTCATCACACAGATTCTATTCACATTGGCTTGTAGTGTATGTAGAATGTAGGACTAATCATGATCGCATTTATCAAGTAAATCACGTTGAAGTCAACTTCATTCTCGCCTACTTTTCATTCACAAATTAGGTGGTATGTCTTACAATGTTCCCAATAATGCGAAAGCTATTCAGAAAGAAATTATGATGAATGGACCAGTGGAAGCTGCTTTCGATGTTTATGAAGACTTCCTCAATTACAAGTCAGGAATCTACAGACATGTGACTGGTTCAATAGTTGGTGGACATGCTATACGCATAATTGGATGGGGTGTTGAGAAGAAAACGCCTTACTGGTTGATTGCCAATTCATGGAATGAAGATTGGGGTGAGAAGGGATTATTTCGAATAGTACGTGGAAGCGATGAATGTTCAATTGAATCTAATGTTGTAGCTGGACTTATAAAATCTTAATTCGCATTACATTATTCACCTAATGAAGACTTGTAAATTGTGAGTAAATAAATAAATAGTTGAATTACTAATTGAATTCTGTAACCTATCGTGGATTGTGGATTCGTGATGTGATTGGCGTTACTTGATATACTTTAAAGTAACACGAGTCCATCCAATTCTAATCTACTCACTGACTTAAATACTCATAAAACACTAATCACCTAATAGAACTTGATTGTCTAGACAAGAGGCGAATTCTATACTCCTTGAAATACACTCGATTACACAGTAAGTGGAATTCATGAGATTATCGATTTATTCAAATGAACAAACGTCTTATACATTCGTTCATGATTGAATACACTTACTGAATAAAGTAAATCCACGTCGATTAAGTGCAATGATGTAGTTTAGTGTCAAAAATTCTATGTTAACAATTCTGAAGGTGAATCAGTAGGTGAAGTGGATTAGTGGATTAAATGTGTAAAATAATCAAATTAAGTTTCAACAATCAATCAATCCAAACATAGTCAACATAATTCAACTCGATTTGTAACTATTCAATAACTTGTGGACAAACTACACAACCGAATGATAAATATTAAAGAGTAACAAGTGGTCAGTGATGCAGAAATGAAGAACAATCAATGTGTCAATTAACAAGCTGTCAGTCGATAGTTTAATTTTAGAAAACGCAATCAACTTATTTAGGTCATTCCATCAAATACACATCGCAAATAACAACATTCTAAAAATGTCAATTTCAACAGCATATGATCTGTTTCAGCTCCTTAACAAGTCGCTTGATTTGAAATGTGCAACATACTCGTTTTAATGATGAATAGATTAAGACATTGATTTATTGAATTTTACATTTGTGTACATCGACGACGTATCGATAAACATCACTCATATGCACGAACATGATAAACACTTCTAAGCTATTCCAAAAAAACCTACCAATACATTCGTGGCCAAATATATGCAGTGGATGAGAAACCATTCCTGGACCCGTAGTTTGTACAATTTCGCAGTTTATTTGTCTTCAATATGCAAAGGCCACAATTATCCTCTCACAGTTTCTTTCCAATATATTTTAACTACAATACTCGCTAGCTAATTGTTAAGTAGTGTGTGATGTTTGCGCCAACATTACTCCTAAAGTTGACTCTGTATCCAGAGGTAGTCGGTGAAGTCAATCTAAATACCTTTAATATCATAGTTGATTTAAGGAAGTGTGTACTTTCTTATTTGAGAATGTTCAAGAGATAACTTGTTGGGTAACGTGCTTCTATAATTCCCACAATGATTCTATGTCTCCTCCACTGTCAGTTCCAAGTCAATTATCTAGTTATCGGAGGCAGCTCTGTGATTCATTGCTATCACGTCAACCTTACAAACATATTGGATAGCCAGTATATGTATTTGGAATGCTATGGTTACTACGACGTTGAAGAGAGTGAACTATGTGGACATCTCGTTCATTACGTTCAAGCGACACATTTTCATTTAACATGTTCCACGGTAGTGTGTAACCGTTTCTACAGGGTGTATGCATAAGGCGTTTTACATTCTGTCATTTATTCCGAGCATTTCGCAGTCTAAGTTGTTACTTCATTAGATAAACAAACAAAACACAAGAATTAATCAATATTTACCAACACCACAACATAAAAATTCATCTGTCTTTCATTTAGTATGTTACTTACAGTTGTTGACATAGTGAATAGTAAGTTTATTTTGATATTTTCCCACCAATAGAGCAGTCGTTTGAGTACAGTTTCAGCCCGAAAATTACACGATGCAAAATACTTCAGAGGGATGTTTTGCTCACCTTTTCGATGCCTTCCATTCAACTCTGCTGCTTCTTCTAATTAACGCTTCATGCTGTAATCTCGTCTAGAGTACGTGCCGACATACACTCTAGATCATCTAAATTCGCTAACGTATCTCTGTAATAAATCGTACTATTTGTTGGTCTGAAAAGTATTTTGTAAACAACGACTGACCACTGAGTTACTGGGATCTCATTATGATTTAATGTGACAGAACATACGTATGTACATTCCTGCTGCCGTTTCTCTGATTACCCGGGATATTATAAGCTTACCGAAATCTACGTCATGTGTGTGTACAAGTAGTTTTGTGTTCCTCATCTAATGACTCATTCAATCAATCTGACCTGTCTAAGTGATTGGACTAACTAATATTTGATTCATCCTCCTCTTCTAGTATTCGTGTAACATATCTCTGTGATTTCTATTTTAGCTTCTTTGTATACTCATGGGAATTACATCAATCTACTCACTGAGGTAATTTGATCCACTTCCTTACTAAGATCTATGATGTCCTTAGTGTTACTACGCTTTACTGTATTTAGTGGCAACATAAATTCGTGAATAAAATGTAATCTTGTTGAATAACAAACTTTGCATAACCAATATAACTGTCACTTACAACATCGTTTGGAGGCAGTCTAGGTGACTTCGTTTTCACATACAATGTTATCACAACTGGAGTTGTCATACTTCATTCCATACTCCACGAAGGAGTAATACATTAGTCCGTTTCACCAATAGTCTTTTAGTATCATCTTAGTTCTAAATAGAAATTCAATAAACTCCAAACAAACTGATAGATTTGGATACTGCGAAAAACTCAATCGGAGAAATAGATACTCTACTCTGCATTGACTACTATCAAAATAATATCCTAACAAAAAAGCATTACTAACTCTTACAATAGACGTTGGAATGAATCTTGCAGAAACAAGTAGATAATTAGAAGTGAAGGTGACCTCCAAAAGCAAACAAACAAGCAAACTTATTTTGTACTCATAATATGAACACAGACGAAAGGACACTTCACCAGAAGGTAATGTTCTTCCAAGATTCCAACTGAAGGGAATTCAACGAAACACAAATCTGATGACTGAACGAATTGAAGACAATCAAACTATAAAATCTTGTGTGTTCGGTAATGCCCTTCACACTGTACGTATTGGATACTAGAAGTTGGATGAATTATTGGTACTAATTAGAGTCAATTTGCTTCAAGCTCACTACCAATATACTAAGTAGACATAACACTCTGACAGGTCGTGCTGGATGTCTACAAATGTAAATTCACACCTCCCTCCATCTTCAAATATGTATTGTTGGCTGTTGAGACTCTCACTGACGTAGGAAGTATTGATTGAAATTGACAGCCTAGCCAGTACGGGTAGTGTGAGTCAAACTTACAAATCATTAAATAGTGTGAATTTACTGCAACTATACGTGAAGTAGCCAACCACACCTTCCCAACCGAGTTGAGTAAAGGTGGATTGACGCGAACTCATTTTCAACAGTAAATTATTGTAAAGTAGTGAGTGTGTTGTTGCTTAGTAGTATGTTGTGATTTAAATGTACAGTATGTGTGATAAGTGAGGATTCACGATGATTTCTAGTTTGAACATGGAATTGAATGATATTCATTGAAATAAATCATTGAAACAAATCGTTGCTTCTTCTCTTACTCTTCCTTCTTTGGCAAAATATAAAAGAATCAAGAATAAAATATTACCTGAAGTACACATCCTTTTGTTTTGCTAGCCAGAAACACACAGTGTCAAACTCAATCTGCCTATTACATAAGTACTATGACATTCTTAACATTTCATTCAAGTAGATTGTCTAGCAGGGATTTCTCAATTGAAGCACCATATGTTATATTCACATGATGTATTGTGTATTCTCTACGAGTTGATCGATTGTTTGTTTATCAGTGAGTTTCATTGAAGTTACCAGTTCATCAATCCACAGCGCATATTCTCAAAGTGAGCAACTCACTCAATGTATCCTTCAAACCAATTTTACTATGACATCCATCTTATCCGATGCAGATATACAGGTAACATATCACAATTCATTGTGATTGATTTCACAGTATCTTCTGTTCAACTAATGTCAATAAAAATGTGTGTATTCTCAATTTGTGTTACTTAATCAGTTGACGAGATATACAGTCTCAATTTACATTAATCAACCTACTTAGTGTACGAATCAGTCAACTTCGGTCACAATGACATCCAGATGTTGTTTGTATGAAAAAAATATCTCTCAGAACAACGTCACTCTAATTTCAGTATCCTCAAGCTTGAAATAATTTCAAGATGGCTTAAAGTTTCATCACCATCACATTCAACTCTATCCATCATCATTCCCCTTCATTTACAACAATGTCTCCACTAATCTATCATTGACAACTCACCAACATAACCAGTCTTCTATTCAGACGTGTTTTGTATCAAAATGTCCAACAGAACAACAGTAGACTTACAAACTATAAAGCAAAAGTATCATTTATTCTATGAACAATTCCAATTAATATTGAGTCAACATCAGATCATGTTCAATTCATTACGAGTTGCACTAACAATCACCTGAATTCGGTATTTCATTACTGTCAGATGAATGGTTGAACTGTGCAAACACGAAACCACTAGGACATCGATTCTTTTCACCATAGTCATATGGACAATCGCGTAATTGAAGTTGAGGAGTGAGACAAAATATCACTGCATCCAATTGTTGTATTTGTACCTGTGAAATATTAAAACAAATGAGTATCCGTATGAATAATATCATGATATTACTCAAAGATGAATGCAACTAGGAAAGTCAATTCATTCTCAGAGGACGTCGTCATCACGAATTAGAAATGAGACTGTTCCGACTGACAAGTCAATACCTTCGTCTTAGAATGTGAACTAATCGATTTCTGGCAACATTTCACATGGTCTATAACATTGAAGCTAACCGCAGATCAATACAAATTAATATATAACAAATGTTCTCCATCAGACTTATGAAAACACACCGAGTGATCAATAGATGACACAGTTGGTTACATTGAATAAATCATCAGACCTGTATCCAATCCACACATAAATCATAACAAATGTCAACTGATGTTATGAAGGTGGTAGATTTGATGTGTGAAGTCAGTAGACAAATAAGAGTTTTAAGAATGTTGCCATAAAGATTCTAACCGTATGAAAAATGTATTGTAAATCAAATCAATCACCATAACAACATACATCATTTGGCACTACATCAATCAAAGATTCTACAAGGTCTATTCAATCCACCTACTTAATTATGCAAAACATTCACTTACAACACTAACATCTATCAACGTGATCATCCAGCCCATAATCAAATCATCCTCATCATTCATTGTTGTTATGTGTTGTCACTTAACAGATCCACATAACTGGTAGTTACATTTCAATATGATCAAACAAGATAAGACATTCAATGACATTTTGCAACAGGATACAACATCAGAAAATACCATGAATATGTGAATATTCCACTCACTTCATGATTACTTTCCTCTTTCAACGGTTGACGAACATGTTTTACACCCTGTTTAATATAATTGTGAGTAGGTTTCTACAAACAACAAATAATCACATCAATGTTAGGTTACAATAAGTAATCATTGAACATAGAAGTAGATAGAATAGTCAGTTAACTATTGGCATTGTTGAACATGTCATGAAAAACACATTGTCTTCATTCACCACTACATTATTCACAAGTTGACTGTCTCGAACTGTATTCACTTTACCATTTCACTACCAAGATTCCAACGTGATAGACATCCAGATAATGAGCGACTCTTCGTTCTACTGAAGATCAAATACTTCACTTGATCCTTGTTCCTTAGCATGACTTATTATAAACGTTCATTCTGTCAATATGTCACAGTAAGTATTTACTGTTTCCAACTATCTGTTTTCCATTCACTGTCTATTCACTTTAACACATACAGAATGCTTGTAATGCAAAACTCATTGAAGTATCAATTGATTTATTGTTGGCTGAAGTGCGCAATATGTGGCCGAGCGTGAGCAGTTCACAAATACTCCACAATAAACATTTATTTTTATAATCAGCCTAGATTTTTCATAATCGACACATTGAAACCAACTAATCAACCTGGAATACGAATAGACGATCTCGTATACTTGAAAATAATTATGGTATCAACATGAAACAGTGATGGAATTACAAATAAGCTTTAACTCACTTCCGATTACCTATCAGAGAAACAGACTCGTACATGCAGCTACGGAACAACTCCCCGAGTAGACAGACTCAAGGAAACATTGGAGATATTAAGTGGAGAATGCAAGTATTTTCTGGTATACAACTATGCTGTTTTCAGGCAATGTGCATTCTTCTAAAGGGTTGTCGGACAGTAGTCATTTGTACATGTTATCAAATATGTTGTCAGTTTAGATTCCCACAAATTCAATCTCATTGACTGTATCACAGAAATATAGTTAAGGACATCAGAATAATCACATATTACTTCAGATCATCTGAAATTTGTCGACTTGTTTCAAACGATGTCTACATCATACTCTTCCGACAGTCAACATTCAAACAGAGAAAACATTCAAACATTTCACCACCTATTCAAAATACATTATTCAACGAAATTACTCAGTTATATTCACTCACCGAACCTACAAAACGTCGACATCTCAACGCCATTCTATGATTATAAGCCTGTTGAAGAACTTCAGTAAATTGGAATTCCTGAATAACAAAAACATTATTATTATTATTATTATTATTATTATTACATCGATATCGACAATACTATGAATAATTAATAACTGCTTGGTGAATGATGCGGTTATTTGGCATGTTGTCAACTAATTCACGTATTAACATTGAGTATTTACATAAACGTTACGCCTTTAATTTGATTAGTTAAACAACTTCACAATTAACGACAGCCTCTACGAAATGAATCTTCTAAGTTGACTTCATATAGTCAATTGGTTGATGTTAGATTTGATGAAGAATGTGGTGAACAACACCTCACATCAATATTCACACAACAATAACAAATTGAGTAAATGTTGTTAGAATGATTTTACAACAGACTGAATGGAATACGATGAGGTTATTTGCATCGACTAGTAGTCATTCATCAATTTAAATGGTAATAATTTGTCTATTCATTTTATTATGGTTTGTATTTGAGAGTAGGTAAGGCATCGTTGTACAACATATGAACTTATCATTCCATCATTGTGTTGATAGGAGATTTGCATTCACCACAATTTTGAAATCATCATGTAGTAGCACATACATTGTTACATCTTGTTATATCACATGTATCTGCATCTATGTAAATCCTATCAATATTGCGGAAAATGTAAGGACCAAAATCAACCACTTTGTTGAAGTTTAGTCATGGTGTCTGTCAGTTTTGGATTATCTCCATCCTATCAGAGTTGACTGTCACTTGTGATCATGAACGTAGTGCATCATTCAATGCTATAAATCCACCTACAGTCAGATGTATATTCAAGCTCTATACTAGTAAGTGAACGGAAACATGACACACCATATTTATATTAACATAAGGCTTGACTGCATGCCAGATTGAATTGTATAGGAAACTGTACAATACAACAGATATGCATCAATGGGATATCTATGTAGCTGGTTGGTGAATATGGTCTAAATTAGCATCTCTCAAACACTTTATTTATATGGAAAGTAGTTCAATGTAGATACATTCAGCAACATGAAAATCTGTTCCAGCATTTCCTACATTCGATTCTCACGAAGCATAACGTCATTAACTAACACACACATGAACTTACTCCAATCAGTGATGTTGAATCTGGTTTAATTCCTTGAGATTCCAGTACTCTGTAATAGTTAATCAAAATTAAAAACATAATTTACTGACAGCTGTTGATAGAGAAATGAAATTTCAACTTATCTCTGATACACAACATCTACACAACACTTCTTGCAACTATTGTGGAGATTCATTGAATTCAATCATCGTTATATTAGTCAATGAATAGTTCATTTATATCAGGATCTGTTGACAATCAATGACTTCTAGCGATCCATGAATAACATGCTAACAGAACTGTTCAATGTTGATTATTATTGTTATTTCATGATTTAGATGAGACGGAACAGAAACCCACTATCATCTCCTTCTCAATGATGCCTAACCAACATCAATCTCTGATGAATACAAACAACAAAATTAATACATCAATACATCAACTCAGCAATAATACATTCATCACAAACAATCTCCCATCATTTGACAACTTCATGTATGCCTACACTGCACAACACATTTGACACGGAATAAGTCAGCAGACGATCTCTTACATAGGCAGTATAACTTCATTCGTTTCCATTGATTCTTCATTTGTGTTATTCAATCATAATCATTCATATCCATCGCTATTGTGAAAGAATATGTGACTCAGTAATCCATTATAGCTTATCATATAATAGCTAAGATATCACATACTTCAACACATCATATTTATACTTCTGCATTAACGAAGCTTCAAAGTATCCATGTTGAGTTGCTATTGAGGGATCATCAACCGTACATCGTCCATGTAATTCCCATTCCCATTTCCTAAGTACCAAAACAAATATGTACATCAAAATGAACAGTAATTCATTAACATGACATGATTATAACATTCGATCGTTTGGTTTTGTTTGGGTGTTAGTTTATTCTCTTTCGCGAAATGTCAGTTATTAACAACGTAGACTTCTGTGTTTGGATGCTTCACAGGCAATACGATCTATCGAGTATATTCCACCTATCAAGTGATCAATATTAAACCGTCAAAATTCTCATATAATAGTCAATGATCATCCGACAAAACGAATAATTCGTCAGAATACCAATCAGTCATCTGGAACCCGTCAATCACTGATAGTTCGATTGGTCAACATAGCCCTGACACGTTTATCATTGAATAATAGCAAAATATCACCTCTCATTAAATAGAATTCAGTAGTTACAATTCATTTCCAATCAGATAAATAAAATAAATGTCAATATACATCACATTTAGAGCAGAATATGTGACATATTGATAGTGCAGTGCATTGATAAGCACAAATTAACTACTACCACGATTCTATTATCAACCAGGTACATCGGGATCAACAAGGTTTGATGAAATGAACTGATCAACGAGGATTGCTGGTTAACATTCTATTACGCCGTATGTAGTCGCCTACCGTGAAGAAACAGCTGGCCAGTGGTTCATGGTGGTCAATGGTTATTTAACTAAGACCATTTCATGATAACAGATTCCATTTATTCCTAACTTTTGATACATATTCCATATATCCGCAAATTCATACTAACATCGATGTAACTACTATTAATACAACAACAACAACAAATATTACTACTAATAATACTAATAATACTAATATTACTACTACTACCACTACTACTACTACTACTACTGATAACACTGTGAATACTACTATTACTTCAAGACACTGTATGGACTATCAACCTATTCAAACTATAGTATAACATGCAAAGTACTCCGCATGATCAATGTGTAACACGCGTATGTAAACTAGATACTACTGACCAACACTTGGGAAAACATGTCTAGAATATAAAGATTTATTCCAATTTCTCCAGAATGTGCCACATAACATCGACATAATCAGTAATGGCTGATGAGGGTTCAAAAACTATAAACACTGCAATCATGGAGGTTATGGTGTGGAAAATAACAGAAAACTAGAAGAATCATTATATTAACTAACTGTTTTACAATTACTAATTAACTTTAATTTCCTCGTTTTGTATATTATTTTACATAATATTCTTCCTGAACTAATGGACGGGTCTCATAAGGCATGTGTCACCTATAATGCAACTTGCTCATAACGCTGGTTAACAACGTGATGTAGGCCTCAATAACTCTCCGTTCAAATTAAGCCACATAGATTCCACTACAATTGGAGAATACTCTCCGATACCCCCACCACCCAAACATATATAATCGCTTGACTGCTGACATTATACAACTTCCGAATACTGTTGACTTTATCCCGTTGCTGGATATGCTGTATGGTCCATTCTGTTTACTGACAGACGTCACTTGTAATCGTAAGGCCTGGTAAGAAAAACGCGCAGTTGTTTGTCAGAAGTGCACTATAATACAACAACAACATCATGGCACCCAACTACTGTCAACTTTGATGTTGTTGGCCTTGTTTCAATCAATGACTTCATATAGTGTGAATCCTCTATAACAAAACCTCCGTATGTAGATAAACCTACGCATTCTGATCATGCCTGTAAACATGTATGCTCTCAAATAAACAATTTTACGTGGGAATAAAGTTATTAGTATCAGTATCACTAGTAGTACTACCAATACTAGTACTACTACCGACAGTAATAAAACTAATGCTACCTCCACAACATCTAATCATTATACTTCCACCACTTCTACTTCAACTAGTTTGGTATTAATTTCGAGCTGTGAATACCACTTGGTTATGTTCACTGATGCCAATTTGTACCAGATTCCATATGACAGACTTATACTAGTTCCCATCACAATTATTATGACACACTGTAAAACAATTGTAATTCACGTATTTTGATTATTAATCTTACCATCGTCCTCTTGAGCATGTAGACCTCTTCAAATCTGGCCATGCATCACTTAATTCGCCTTGAATATCCTGGAATGCAAATTTTACATAGTTATATGCATTATCAATAGTGGGAATGTTGTGTTACTCCATCACTGAGAATTCAACCAGGAATTCATGATAAGTAGGCTGTGCAACAACTCACGCACATGCACACAACACTTTCTTCAACTCAATTCGGTATTCTCATTTAGTACCATCAAATCCTCATTATCCATCGAGTAGATGGCTCGGGTAACTGTGCATCAAATGCAAAACACTTGAAGGATATCGGGTAATCAACACCAGTCTACAAAGTCTAGTGTTTCAAGAAACTCACACCATTGCATCTAATCATACATTGAGAGAAAAGAACATCAATCAGAATAGGTGACATGATACTACAACAACACCCGATCAATCCGCCACAGACAAGAAACACAGCATCGAAAAATCTGATGATTCAATAATAGAACACAACTGGTCTCACCAACGTGTAATCAACAAAAGAGGATACAATTCAAGGTGCAACCTCACTCTCCACCTCCTAAATCACGATAAAATTAGTGATTATCCACATTCGAATAATATAGCTTATCACCGACTGCGCTACAATCAGTTACAGACAACTGTCTTCTCTACCAAAGCAATGTGATGAATCATAGCGATTGTTGACAATGCTCAAACAAATGATGAGGTCTAAAGATGTGATCATTGCATTGATAAACAGATGAAGAACACACCTACTCCTTATGAGCTAATTGTTATCTAGATCATGACAATCTACCCATTGCATAATAATGTATTGATGCATAAATTCATACATGATGGGGTTCATCTAAACATTCCTGCTCGAATATATATAGCATATACCGGTTTAATACGATTTAAATCATAACCGACTGTAACCAAAATTACACTAAACTTCGGAAGTGAAAATTCAAATGTGGAGTGTCTATTTAGACGTTGAAAATATCAGTGATGCAGTCCCATTCGACAATGAACATATATGTCCACAGTCATGTCAGATTACAGTAAATAAAACACTGATAAATTGATGAAAGATTAATGATATTCTGTGATCACGACGCATACAAATTCATGTAAATTCAATACAATACATAGTAACTCGTCAATCAATTGACTGTCTACAACTTATTATCTGACCTCCTTATCCGAGTTCGTCCTCTCACACAATTCTATTACTCATTTAGTTACAATCACAACAAGATGAATTGAACTTACTGATAAATTTTGAAAATGAAATCGTTCACCTGTACAATTCTGTTTTCGTTTGTATGGATTACTTGTAGCCCTAACAACATAAATGTAACAAAGAAAAAGAAGAAGTAAAAGATGCGATACATATCAACGTGAAATCTTCACATTGTAAATATACAAATCTATTGGTATTTCTACTTGACTGGTGAATAACACGAAACTCAACTGGCATGGAGGTCAATCTGTGTTAGCCAAAATAAACATGCTTGATTAACAAAATCAACAAACACTGAACATCTTCCATTTACCATTGCGAGACACCCACCCAGTGAATGTGGACACATTCCATTTCACGAATAATTGTACACAGTACATCTCGAATATCGTCGCGACCGAATACATCACTCAACACATATGATTACTCACCAATCATTCACTCATATTACCTACAATACCTATAATTTCTAATAGAATACAACAAGCACTCATGATAAATATCTCATTCCAATGTGATCAAACTACACTCATCTCGACAAACATTACATCATTGAATAAGTATGTGATTAGTGAAATGCATAATATGACTGAATTATGATGATTGGCTTAAGATTTGTTTGATACATGTTATTTGATTTAGCGTCAATAAACAGAAATGAAAATATGATGAACACTGAACACAGGGAGGGGAGGGATGTGTGTAGGAATTCCGAAGTCAATCACACGATATGTATGTCGAAAGAAGAATATCTCAAGAGATTAGTTCAGGTTCAAGTTATTGACGCGTCGTAATCCACGATAAATCCACCATCTGAAGCACCCTCACCTTCATAACTGAACAAATGACATCAATTTGTCATAATCAAATACAACAATGACAATAGCTGATTTCCGAATCAATTTCCTGACAAATACACTTCATTACACAAAATTTTATAACCGATTAACTTATCCTGATATATTGACATCTATCAAAATAATGATGACACTAATAATGGAAGTAGGAGAATGCATATTCCATGTTTCATAAACTATGCATTCAACAATGTCATCATTCATCTGTAAGAGTTGAAGATAACATTCAAGGCGATTGCATATTACATACAAGTCAGGATTACAACATAAACTGATACACATACATCGGTAATGAGTAAACTCCAACTCCATTCATGATGGTGAATATATAGATGAGAACGACATTTACTTACACTATCCTAAATATCTCACAATTCATACAGAACTATAAGATCATCATAAACAATGATAAGCATTTAGTACATACACAAGGCTAAATGAATCATTCATACACAAATATCATCTTACCATAATCCTCGAATTGTGAAATTCCTCAAGTTTGGATTCAATTGACACTGTAAGTGTAAACACATTCATGCAATCAATTGACTATTACGAATCAACATGTTTATTACAGACTAATAAAATTATCATCAATATGCCGGAATATAAGTGTTACAGACTATCTGTCAATTGTTGCAATCGAAACATGGTAACTACGTAGAATGAGTTTCACAATCACTACGCGTATGGTAAATATGATAGTTTTGACATGTTGATTGAAACACAACGTTTTATTCGATGAGAAGGTAAACACTCAAATGACTAGCAACGCCAATATGATTATCATTAGTAGTTTATCTGGTGGAGGCATTGGGAAACACTGTCAATAACCAATGAAACGATAACCTTTGAAGATGAACAATTACAACTACATTTGGTTAATTGTTTAAAAACAGGATGATATCGCATTTGTAAATGAATGCCCTCTACATATTTATATCATTGATTAACAACAATTCAAAAGTGAAATACAATCGATGTTGGAAACCAGAAGAGTACTCATCACATTCGCTCTACGTATAAATTATTCAATCTATGTGAAATAGTCGAAATATCTCAATGACATAGTTCAATAAACAAACCCACTCCACAATAACAACGTCCCCAATACACTTGAAAGAATTTTAAACAAATTCACTACCTCATGTGAACTGCAATATGATGGTGGCCAAGCCAAAACAAACTGTAAATAGTCCCAATTTACATTCTCGATTACTTGATTGTAGGCAACATTCAATATCGTTACGAATATGAACACAATCGAATACGATGAACTAAAAGTAAAACACAAATGGCAAGATAAATATACAATTTATAAATCACTTTCATATTATAAATCCATTCACATATCAATCAGATCACCTCCAACTGAGATGTTCATTACAAGAAATTACTACTATTCCCATATTAATGATCTACATGATGAATGAAGGTAATATCTATAGTAACTAGGATGAATCTGTCATCACTAAAACACTAATATCACTGTGAACAAGTGAGTGCCAACTATCATGACTACCACATGATACATGGAAATGCTAAACATTTCGTCAGTACACTTCTTTCCAACTCATATGATGTACTTGTTAAACATTCCGAGGTGTTGATCCTTCATTCGTAATGAGGAAGGAAGTAATTCACCCCGTTGGATGTTAACTCGTAATGCCATCCCACTTATTAATGCATATATATTTTATCAACTCACATTGAATGCATCACTATTAGTCAACGTATTCGACTAATCAGTTGAATGGAGTGCATATGATATGAAACTGTATTTATATTAACTTGTAATGAAGTGACCTTGTCAGCATACACACTCGTAATGATTAAATTACTCCATTATTATCAATATCATGTATACATTCATACAGTGTAAGTCTCACAGACTATTTACAATCACGAATAATGTTGAAAATCTTTCAAGCATATCTGATAGATAGATAGATAGATCGAGCATTCAAGTGAATCAGTGAAGCAGATCAATATTGTCAACAAATATTGAGGTGAAGTTTATTACAATCAATCTGTATGATAATTTACTAATCAAAGGATTATCGGTGCATCAACCATCGAAGATAAACACTCACGGTGAGGGGGGGGAATATATTTCTTGGTGGTATCTTCAACAGAATGTACAGTATTATCAATTCATAGTGTAGTATACGTGTATTATACAAGGTCACTTCATTACAAGTTAATATAAATACAGTTTCATATCATATGCACTCCATTCAACTGATTAGTCGAATACGTTGACTAATAGTGATGCATTCAATGTGAGTTGATAAAATATATATGCATTAATAAGTGGGATGGCATTACGAGTTAACATCCAACGGGGTGAATTACTTCCTTCCTCATTACGAATGAAGGATCAACACCTCGGAATGTTTAACAAGTACATCATATGAGTTGGAAAGAAGTGTACTGACGAAATGTTTAGCATTTCCATGTATCATGTGGTAGTCATGATAGTTGGCACTCACTTGTTCACAGTGATATTAGTGTTTTAGTGATGACAGATTCATCCTAGTTACTATAGATATTACCTTCATTCATCATGTAGATCATTAATATGGGAATAGTAGTAATTTCTTGTAATGAACATCTCAGTTGGAGGTGATCTGATTGATATGTGAATGGATTTATAATATGAAAGTGATTTATAAATTGTATATTTATCTTGCCATTTGTGTTTTACTTTTAGTTCATCGTATTCGATTGTGTTCATATTCGTAACGATATTGAATGTTGCCTACAATCAAGTAATCGAGAATGTAAATTGGGACTATTTACAGTTTGTTTTGGCTTGGCCACCATCATATTGCAGTTCACATGAGGTAGTGAATTTGTTTAAAATTCTTTCAAGTGTATTGGGGACGTTGTTATTGTGGAGTGGGTTTGTTTATTGAACTATGTCATTGAGATATTTCGACTATTTCACATAGATTGAATAATTTATACGTAGAGCGAATGTGATGAGTACTCTTCTGGTTTCCAACATCGATTGTATTTCACTTTTGAATTGTTGTTAATCAATGATATAAATATGTAGAGGGCATTCATTTACAAATGCGATATCATCCTGTTTTTAAACAATTAACCAAATGTAGTTGTAATTGTTCATCTTCAAAGGTTATCGTTTCATTGGTTATTGACAGTGTTTCCCAATGCCTCCACCAGATAAACTACTAATGATAATCATATTGGCGTTGCTAGTCATTTGAGTGTTTACCTTCTGATCGAATACACCATTGTGTTTCCATCAACAGGTCGCAATTATCATATTTACCATACGCGTAGTGATTGTGAAACTCATTCTACGTAGTTACCATGTTTCGATTGCAACAATTGACAGATAGTCTGTAACACTTATATTCCGGCATATTGATGATAATTTTATTAGTCTGTAATAAACATGTTGATTCGTAATAGTCAATTGATTGCATGAATGTGTTTACACTTACAGTGTCAATTGAATCCAAACTTGAGGAATTTCACAATTCGAGGGTTATGGTAAGATGATATTTGTGTATGAATGATTCATTTAGCCTTGTGTATGTACTAATTGCTTATCGTTGTTTATGATGATCATATAGTTCTGTATGAATTGTGAGATATTTAGGATAGTGTAAGTAAATGTCGTTCTCATCTATATATTCACCATCATGAATGGAGTTGGAGTTTACTCATAACAAATGTATGTGTATCAGGTTATGTTGTAATCCTGACTTGTATGTAATATGCAATCGCCTTGAATGTTATCTTCAACTCTTACAGATGAATGATGACATTGTTGAATGCATAGTTTATGAAACATGGAATATGCATTCTCCTACTTCCATTATTAGTGTCATCATTATTTTGATAGATGTCAATATATCAGGATAAGTTAATCGGTTATAAAATTTTGTGTAATGAAGTGTATTTGTCAGGAAATTGATTCGGAAATCAGCTATTGTCATTGTTGTATTTGATTATGACAAATTGATGTCATTTGTTCAGTTATGAAGGTGAGGGTGCTTCAGATGGTGGATTTATCGTGGATTACGACGCGTCAGTAACTTGAACCTGAACTAATCTCTTGAGATATTCTTCTTTCGACATACATATCGTGTGATTGACTTCGGAATTCCTACACATATCCCTCCCCTCCCTGTGTTCAGTGTTCATCATATTTTCATTTCTGTTTATTGACGCTAAATCAAATAGCATGTATCAAACAAATCTTAAGCCAATCATCATAATTCTGTAGTATTATGCATTTCACTATCACCTACTTTTTCAATGATTAATGTTTGTCGAGATGAGTGTAGTTTGATCACATTGGTATGTGATATTTATCATGATTGTTTGTTGTATTCTATTAGAAATTATAGGTATTGTAGCTAATATGAATGAATGATTGGTGACTAATCATTTGTGTTGAGTGATGTATTCGGCTGCGACGATATTCGAGATGTACTGTGTACGATTGTTCGTGTAATAGAATGTGTCCACATTCACTGGGTGGGTGTCTCGCAATGGTAAATGAAAGATGTTCAGTGTTTGTTGATTTTGTTAATCAAGCATGTTCATTTTGGCTGACACAGATTGACTTCCATGCCCGTTGAGTTTCGTGTTATTCGCCAGTCAAGTAGAAATGCCAATAGATTTGTATAGTCACAATTTGATGAATTCATGTTGATATGTATCCCATTTTTTATTTCTTCTTGTATGCTGCATTTATGTTGTTAGGGCTACAAGTAATCCATACAAAGCAAAACAGAATTGTACAGGTGAACGATTTCATTTTCAAAATTTATCGGTAAGTTCAATTCATCTTGTTATGATTATAACTAAATGAGTAATAGAATTGTGTGAGAGGACGAACTCGGATAAGGAGGTCAGATAATAAGTTGTAGACAGTCATTTGATTGACGAGTTATTATGTATTGCGTTAAATTTACATGGATTTGTGTGCGTCGTGATCACAGAATATCATTAATCTGTCATCAATTGATCAGTGTTTCATTTACTGTAATCTGACATGACTGTGGACATATATGGTGATTGTCGAATGGGACTGCATCACTGATATTTTCAAGGTCTAAATAGACACTCCACTTGGAGTTCTACTTCGGAAGATTGGTGTAAGTTTAGTTGGCGTTGGTTGTGATGCCAGCCGTATAAAATGAGTGTATGCTGTAAACATTTTAGCAGGATTGATTAGATGAACCCCACCACGTATGGTTTTATACATCAATACATCATTATGAAATGGGTAGATTGTCATGATTTAGATAACAATTAGCTCATAAGGAGTAGGTGGCTTCTTCATCTGTTTATCGATGCAGTGATCACATCTTCAGACTTCATCAATTGTTTGAGCATTGTCAACAATCGTTATGTTTCTTCACATGGTTTTGGTAGAGAAGACAGTTGTCTGTAATTGATTGTTGCGCAATCGGTGATAAGCTATATTATTCGAATGTGGATAATCACTAGTTTTATCGTGATTTGGGGGTGAGGGGTTGGGGATGCGGCGTGAATTGTATCCTTTCTTGTTGATTACACGTTGGTTAGACCAGTTGTGGTCTATTATTGAATCATCAGATTTCGCGGTGCTGTGTTTCTTGTCTGTGGAGGATTGATGTGGTGTTGTGGTAATATCATGTCACCTATTCTGATTGATGTCCTTTCTCTGAATGTATGATTAGATGCAATCGTGTGGGTTTCTTGAAACACTAGACTTTGTAGACTGGTGTTGATTACCTGATATCCTTCAAGTGTCTTGCACTTGATGCACAGTTATCCGAGCCATCTACACGATGGATAATGAGAATTTGCTGATACTGAATGAGAATATCGAATTGAGTTGAAGAAAGTGTTGTGTGTATGTGTGTGAGTTGTTGCACAGCCTACTTATCACGAATTCCTGGGTGAATTCTCTGTGATGGAGTAACACAACATTCCCACTATTGATAATGCATATAACTATGTGGAATTTGCATTACAGGATATTCAAGGCGAATTAAGTGATGCATGGCCAGATTTGAAGAGGTCTACATGCTCAAGAGGACGATGGTAAGATTAATAATCAAAATATGTGAATTACAATTGTTTTACAGTGTGTCATGATAATTGTGATGGGAACTAGTATAAGTCTGTCATATGGAATCTGGTACAAATTGGCATCAGTGAACATAACCAAGTGGTATTCACAGCTCGAAATTAATACCAAACTAGTTGAAGTAGAAGTGGTGGAAGTAGAATGATTAGATGTTGTGGAGGTAGCATTAGTTTCAGTACTGTCGGTAGTAGCACTGGTATTGGTAGTACTACTAGTGATATTGATACTAATAACTTTATTCCCACGTAAAATTGTTTATTTGAGAGCATACATGTTTACAGGCATGATCAGAATGCGTAGGTTTATCTACATACGGAGGTTTTGTTATAGAGGATTCACACTATATGAAGTCATTGATTGAAACAAGGCCAACAACATCAAAGTTGACAGTAGTTGGGTGCCATGATGTTGTTGTTGTATTATAGTGCACTTCTGACAAACAACTGCGCGTTTTTCGTACCAGGCATTACGATTGCAAGAGATGTCTGTAAGTAAACAGAATGGACCGTACAGCATATCCAGCAACGGGATAAAGTCAACAGTATTTTGAGGTTGAATAATGTCAGCAGTCAAGCGATTAAATTTGTTTGGGTGGTGGGGGTAGCGGAGAGTATTATCCAATTGTGGTGGAATCTATGTGGGTTGATTTCGAACGGAGAGTTATTGAGGCCTACATCACGTTGTTAACCAGCGTTATGAGCAAGTTGCTTTATAGATGACCCATGCCTTATGGGACCTGTCCACTAGTTCAGGAAGAAGATGACATAAAATAATGTATAAAACAAGGAAATCAAAGTTAATTAGTAATTGTAAAACAGTTAGTTTAAATAATGATTTTTCTTGTTTTCTGTTATTTTCCACACTACAACGTCCATGATTGCAGTGTTTATAGTTTTCGAACCCTCATCAGCCATTACTGATTATATCTATGTTATGTGGCACATTCCAGTACAATTGGTATAAATCTTTAGATTCTAGACATGTTTTCCGAAGTGCTGCTCAGTAGGTTCTAGTTTACATACGCGTGTTACACATTGATCATGCCGAGTACCTTGTATGTTTTACCATAGTTTGAATAGGTTGATAGTTTATACAGTAGTAGTAGTAGTAGTAGTAGTAGTAGTAGTAGTAGTAGTAGTAGTAGTAGTAGTAGTAGTAGTAGTAGTAGTAGTAGTAGTAGTAGTAGTAGTAGTAGTAGTAGTAGTAGTAGTAGTAGTAGTAGTAGTAGTAGTAGTAGTAGTAGTAGTAGTAGTAGTAGTAGTAGTAGTAGTAGTAGTAGTAGTAGTAGTAGTAGTAGTAGTAGTAGTAGTAGTAGTAGTAGTAGTAGTAGTAGTAGTAGTAGTAGTAGTAGTAGTAGTAGTAGTAGTAGTAGTAGTAGTAGTAGTAGTAGTAGTAGTAGTAGTAGTAGTAGTAGTAGTAGTAGTAGTAGTAGTAGTAGTAGTAGTAGTAGTAGTAGTAGTAGTAGTAGTAGTAGTAGTAGTAGTAGTAGTAGTAGTAGTAGTAGTAGTAGTAGTAGTAGTAGTAGTAGTAGTAGTAGTAGTAGTAGTAGTAGTAGTAGTAGTAGTAGTAGTAGTAGTAGTAGTAGTAGTAGTAGTAGTAGTAGTAGTAGTAGTAGTAGTAGTAGTAGTAGTAGTAGTAGTAGTAGTAGTAGTAGTAGTAGTAGTAGTAGTAGTAGTAGTAGTAGTAGTAGTAGTAGTAGTAGTAGTAGTAGTAGTAGTAGTAGTAGTAGTAGTAGTAGTAGTAGTAGTAGTAGTAGTAGTAGTAGTAGTAGTAGTAGTAGTAGTAGTAGTAGTAGTAGTAGTAGTAGTAGTAGTAGTAGTAGTAGTAGTAGTAGTAGTAGTAGTAGTAGTAGTAGTAGTAGTAGTAGTAGTAGTAGTAGTAGTAGTAGTAGTAGTAGTAGTAGTAGTAGTAGTAGTAGTAGTAGTAGTAGTAGTAGTAGTAGTAGTAGTAGTAGTAGTAGTAGTAGTAGTAGTAGTAGTAGTAGTAGTAGTAGTAGTAGTAGTAGTAGTAGTAGTAGTAGTAGTAGTAGTAGTAGTAGTAGTAGTAGTAGTAGTAGTAGTAGTAGTAGTAGTAGTAGTAGTAGTAGTAGTAGTAGCAACTAACATGGATACTTTGAAGCTTCGTTAATGCAGAAGTATAAATATGATGTGTTGAAGTATGTGATATCTTAGCTATTATATGATAAGCTATAATGGATTACTGAGTCACATATTCTTTCACAATAGCGATTGATATGGATGATTATGATTGAATAACACAAATGAAGAATCAATGGAAACGAATGAAGTTATACTGCCTATGTAAGAGATCGTCAGCTGACTTATTCCATGTCAAATGTGTTAAGCAGTGTAGGCATACATGAAGTTGTCAAATGATGGGAGATTGTTTGTGATGAATGTATGATTGCTGAGTTGATGTTATTTATTGGAGAGATTGGTGTATTGATTTTGTTGTTTGTATTCATCAGAGATTGATGTTGGTTAGGCATCATTGTGAATGAGATGATACTGGATTTCTGTTCCGTCTCATCTAAATCATGAAATAACAATAATAATCAACATTGAACAGTTCTGTTAGCATGTTATTCTGAGATCTATAGAAGTCATTGATTGTCAACTGATCCTCATATAAATGAACTATTCATTGACTACTATAACGATGATTGAATTCATTGAATCTCCACACCAGTTCCAAGGAGTATTGTGTAGATGTTGTGTATCAGAGATAAGTTGAAATTTCATTTCTCTATCAACAGCTGTCAGTAAATTATGTTTTTAACTTTGATTAACTATTACAGAGTACTGGAATCTCAAGGAATTAAACCAGATTCAACATCACTGATTGGAGTAAGTTCATGTGTGTGTTAGTTAATGACGTTATGCTTCGTGAGAATCGAATGTAGGAAATGCTGGAACAGGTTTTCATGTTGCTGAATGTATCTACATTGAACTACTTTCCATATAAATAAAGTGTTTGAGAGATGCCAATTTAGACCATATTCACCAACCAGCTACATAGATATCCCATCAATGAATATCTGTTGTATTGTGGAGGTTCCTATACAATTCAATCTGTCATGCAGTCAAGTGTTATGTTAATATAAATGTGGTGTGTCATGTTTCCGTTCACTTACTAGCATAGAGCTTGAATATACATCTGACTGTAGGTGGATTTATGGCAATAAATGATGCACTACGCTCACAGTGACAAGTGACAGTCAACTCTGATAGGATGGAGATAATCCAAAACTGACAGACACCATGACTAAACTTCAACAAAGTGGTTGATTTTGGTCCTTACATTTTCCGCAATATTGATAGGATTTACATAGATGCAGATACATGTGATATAACAAGATGTAACAATGTATGTGCTACTACATGATGATTTCAAAATTGTGGTGAATGCAAATCTCCTATCAACACAATGATGGAATGATAAGTTCATATGTTGTACAACGATGCCTCACCTACTCTCAAATACAAACCATAATAAAATGAATAGACAAATTATTACCATTTAAATTGATGAATGACTACTAGTCGATGCAAATAACCTCATCGTATTCCATTCAGTCTGTTGTAAAATCATTCTAACAACATTTACTCAATTTGTTATTGTTGTGTGAATATTGATCTGAGGTGTTGTTCACCACATTCCTCATCAAATCTAACATCAACGAATTGACTATATGAAGTCAAGTTCGAAGATTCATTTTTTCGTAGGGGCTTTCGTTAACTGCGATGTTGTTTAACTAATCAAATTGAAGGAGTTACATATATGTGAATACTCAATGTGAATACGTGAATTAGTTGGCAACATGCCAATTAATCATATCATTCACCAAGCAGTTATTATTTATTCATAGTATTGTCGACATCGATGTAATAATAATAATAATAATAATGTTTTTGTTATTCAGGAATTCCAATTTACTGAAGTTCTTCAACAGGCTTATAATCATAGAATGGCGTTGAGATGTCGACGTTTTGTAGGTTCGGTGAGTGAATATAACTGAATAATTTCGTTGAATAATGTATTTTCGAATAGATGGTGAAATGTTTGAGTGTTTTCTTTGTTTGAATGTTGGTTGATGGAAGAGTATGATGTAGACAACGTTTGAAACAAGTAGACAAATTTCAGATGATCTGAAGTAATATGTGATTATGTATTGAAGTTGGATTGTGACTGGCAAGCGGAATTCAAGACGCGCAATTCGTCCGATTTAGTACTCATCGGCTGGATGTACCTGTATCCCAATGTTGATGTTCACACTGGGATTCTATTTCAGTCCGCTTCGTGTCAAACGCCACCGCGTTCACCACTAGGCTACTGTGTCCAGACAGTCACACTTGTGCAACGGGCATATATATGTATATATATATATAACTAGGATAAGCTTGTATTTGACACGAAACGGACTGAGTTTGAATCTCAGTGTGAATATCAACATTGGGATGCAGGTACATCCAGCCGATGTGTCCAAAATAGGATGAAACGCGAGTGCTGGATTCTGCTTGCCAGTCACAATCCAACTTCAGTACATAACTTGTGTAATAACGCTATTTCGGGGCAGTCCGCTCAGGATGCACATATGGCAACAGAGACTGACCAGTTTCAGTCAATTACAAATCAACGGAAAAATACAAGGTTATCCTAATTATATAATATGTGATTATTCTGATGTCCTAAACTATATCTCTGCGATACAGTCAATTAGACGGAATTTGTGGGAATCTAAACTGACAACATATTTGATAACATGTACAAATGACTACTGTCCGACAACCCTTTAGAAGAATGCACATCGCCTGAAAACAGCATAGTTGTATACCACAAAATACTTGTATTCTCCACTTGATGTCTCCAATGTTTCCTTGAATCGGTCTACTCGGGGAGTTGTTCAGTAGCTGAATGTAGGAGTCCGTTTCTCTGAAAGGTAATCGGAAGTGAGTTAAAGCTTATAAAATAAGTGATATATATTTGAAAAATTCCAATAAGTAGAAATTAAAATTTTTGACGTTTGGCGGCTTAGTGCATTTCGCTTCTTCAGAGAAATGAATAACCGAATTTAAAGCTTCTTTTTAATTCCACCACTGTTTCATGTTGATACCATAATTATTTTCAAGTGGACGAGATCGTCTATTCGTATTCCAGGTTGATTGGTTGGTTTCAATGTGTCGATTATGAAAATCTATGCTGATTGGAAAAATAAATGTTTATTGTGGAGTATTTGAGAACTACTCACGCTCGGCCACATACTGTGCACTCTAGCCAACAATAAATCAATTGATACTTCAATGAGTTTTGCATTACAGGCATTCTGTGTGTGTGTGTTAAAGTGAATAGACAGTGAATGGAAAACAGATAGTTGGAAACAGTAAATACTTACTGTGACATATTGACAGAATGAACGTTTATAATAAGTCATGCTAAGGAACAAGGATCAAGTGAAGTATTTGATCTTCAGTAGAACGAAGAGTCGCTCATTATCTGGATGTCTATCACGTTGGAATCTTGGTAGTGAAATGGTAAAGTGAATACAGTTCGAGACAGTCAACTTGTGAATAATGTAGTGGTGAATGAAGACAATGTGTTTTTCATGACATGTTCAACAATGCCAATAGTTAACTGACTATTCTATCTACTTCTATGTTCAATGATTACTTATTGTAACCTAACATTGATGTGATTATTTGTTGTTTGTAGAAACCTACTCACAATTATATTAAACAGGGTGTAAAACATGTTCGTCAACCGTTGAAAGAGGAAAGTAATCATGAAGTGAGTGGAATATTCACATATTCATGGTATTTTCTGATGTTGTATCCTGTTGCAAAATGTCATTGAATGTCTTATCTTGTTTGATCATATTGAAATGTAACTACCAGTTATGTGGATCTGTTAAGTGACAACACATAACAACAATGAATGATGAGGATGATTTGATTATGGGCTGGATGATCACGTTGATAGATGTTAGTGTTGTAAGTGAATGTTTTGCATAATTAAGTAGGTGGATTGAATAGACCTTGTAGAATCTTTGATTGATGTAGTGCCAAATGATGTATGTTGTTATGGTGATTGATTTGATTTACAATACATTTTTCATACGGTTAGAATCTTTATGGCAACATTCTTAAAACTCTTATTTGTCTACTGACTTCACACATCAAATCTACCACCTTCATAACATCAGTTGACATTTGTTATGATTTATGTGTGGATTGGATACAGGTCTGATGATTTATTCAATGTAACCAACTGTGTCATCTATTGATCACTCGGTGTGTTTTCATAAGTCTGATGGAGAACATTTGTTATATATTAATTTGTATTGATCTGCGGTTAGCTTCAATGTTATAGACCATGTGAAATGTTGCCAGAAATCGATTAGTTCACATTCTAAGACGAAGGTATTGACTTGTCAGTCGGAACAGTCTCATTTCTAATTCGTGATGACGACGTCCTCTGAGAATGAATTGACTTTCCTAGTTGCATTCATCTTTGAGTAATATCATGATATTATTCATACGGATACTCATTTGTTTTAATATTTCACAGGTACAAATACAACAATTGGATGCAGTGATATTTTGTCTCACTCCTCAACTTCAATTACGCGATTGTCCATATGACTATGGTGAAAAGAATCGATGTCCTAGTGGTTTCGTGTTTGCACAGTTCAACCATTCATCTGACAGTAATGAAATACCGAATTCAGGTGATTGTTAGTGCAACTCGTAATGAATTGAACATGATCTGATGTTGACTCAATATTAATTGGAATTGTTCATAGAATAAATGATACTTTTGCTTTATAGTTTGTAAGTCTACTGTTGTTCTGTTGGACATTTTGATACAAAACACGTCTGAATAGAAGACTGGTTATGTTGGTGAGTTGTCAATGATAGATTAGTGGAGACATTGTTGTAAATGAAGGGGAATGATGATGGATAGAGTTGAATGTGATGGTGATGAAACTTTAAGCCATCTTGAAATTATTTCAAGCTTGAGGATACTGAAATTAGAGTGACGTTGTTCTGAGAGATATTTTTTTTCATACAAACAACATCTGGATGTCATTGTGACCGAAGTTGACTGATTCGTACACTAAGTAGGTTGATTAATGTAAATTGAGACTGTATATCTCGTCAACTGATTAAGTAACACAAATTTTTATTGACATTAGTTATGCACAGAAGATACTGTGAAATCAATCACAATGAATTGTGATATGTTACCTGTATATCTGCATCGGATAAGATGGATGTCATAGTAAAATTGGTTTGAAGGATACATTGAGTGAGTTGCTCACTTTGAGAATATGCGCTGTGGATTGATGAACTGGTAACTTGAATGAAACTCACTGATAAACAAACAATCGATCAACTCGTAGAGAATACACAATACATCATGTGAATATAACATATGGTGCTTCAATTGAGAAATCCCTGCTAGACAATCTACTTGAATGAAATGTTAAGAATGTCATAGTACTTATGTAATAGGCAGATTGAGTTTGACACTGTGTGTTTCTGGCTAGCAAAACAAAAGAATGTGTACTTCAGGTAATATTTTATTCTTGATTCTTTTATATTTTGCCAAAGAAGGAAGAGTAAGAGAAGAAGCAACGATTTGTTTCAATGATTTATTTCAATGAATATCATTCAATTCCATGTTCAAACTAGAAATCATCGTGAATCCTCACTTATCACACATACTGTACATTTAAATCACAACATACTACTAAGCAACAACACACACTACTTTACAATAATTTACTGTTGAAAATGAGTTCGCGTCAATCCACCTTTACTCAACTCGGTTGGGAAGGTGTGGTTGGCTACTTCACTTATAGTTGCAGTAAATTCACACTATTTAATGATTTGTAAGCTTGACTCACACTACCCGTACTGGCTAGGCTGTCAATTTCTATCAACACTTTTTACGTCAGTGAGAGTCTCAACAGCCAACAATACATATTTGAAGATGGAGGGAGGTGAGAATTTACATTTGTAGACATCCAGCACGACCTGTCAGAGTGTTATGTCTACTTAGTATATTGGTAGTGAGCTTGAAGCAAATTGACTCTAATCAGTACCAATAATTCATCCAACTTCTAGTATCCAATACGTACAGTGTGAAGGGCATTACCGAACACACAAGATTTTATAGTTTGATTGTCTTCAATTCGTTCAGTCATCAGATTTGTGTTTCGTTGAATTCCCTTCAGTTGGAATCTTGGAAGAACATTACCTTCTGGTGAAGTGTCCTTTCGTCTGTGTTCATATTATGAGTACAAAATAAGTTTGCTTGTTTGTTTGCTTTTGGAGGTCACCTTCACTTCTAATTATCTACTTGTTTCTGCAAGATTCATTCCAACGTCTATTGTAAGAGTTAGTAATGCTTTTTTGTTAGGATATTATTTTGATAGTAGTCAATGCAGAGTAGAGTATCTATTTCTCCGATTGAGTTTTTCGCAGTATCCAAATCTATCAGTTTGTTTGGAGTTTATTGAATTTCTATTTAGAACTAAGATGACACTAAAAGACTATTGGTGAAACGGACTAATGTATTACTCCTTCGTGGAGTATGGAATGAAGTATGACAACTCCAGTTGTGATAACATTGTATGTGAAAACGAAGTCACCTAGACTGCCTCCAAACGATGTTGTAAGTGACAGTTATATTGGTTATGCAAAGTTTGTTATTCAACAAGATTACATTTTATTCACGAATTTATGTTGCCACTAAATACAGTAAAGCGTAGTAACACTAAGGACATCATAGATCTTAGTAAGGAAGTGGATCAAATTACCTCAGTGAGTAGATTGATGTAATTCCCATGAGTATACAAAGAAGCTAAAATAGAAATCACAGAGATATGTTACACGAATACTAGAAGAGGAGGATGAATCAAATATTAGTTAGTCCAATCACTTAGACAGGTCAGATTGATTGAATGAGTCATTAGATGAGGAACACAAAACTACTTGTACACACACATGACGTAGGTCTCGGTAGGCCCATAATTTCCCGGCTAATCAGAGAAACGGCAGCAGGAATGTATATACGTATGTTCTGTCACATTAAATCATAATGAGATCCCAGAAACTCAGTGGTCAGTCGTTGCTTACAAGTTACTTTTCAGACCAACAAATAGTACGATTTATTACAGAGATACGTAAGCGAATTTAGATGATCTAGAGTGTATGTTGGCACGTACTCTAGACGAGATTATAGCATGAAGCGTTAATTAGAAGAAGCAGCAGAGTTGAATGGAAGGCATCGAAAAGGTGAGCAAAACATCCCTCTGAAGTATTTTGCATCGTGTAATTTTCGGGCTGAAACTGTACTCAAACGACTGCTCTATTGGTGGGAAAATATCAAAATAAACTTACTATTCACTATGTCAACAACTGTAAGTAACATACTAAATGAAAGACAGATGAATTTTTATGTTGTGGTGTTGGTAAATATTGATTAATTCTTGTGTTTTGTTTGTTTATCTAATGAAGTAACAACTTAGACTGCGAAATGCTCGGAATAAATGACAGAATGTAAAACGCCTTATGCATATACCCTGTAGAAACGGTTACACACTACCGCGGAACATGTTAAATGAAAATGTGTCGCTTGAACGTAATGAACGAGATGTCCACTTAGTTCATTCTCTTCAACCTCGTAGTAACCATAGCATTCCAAATACATATACTGGCTATCCAATATGTTTGTAAGGTTGACGTGATAGCAATGAATCACAGAGCTGCCTCCGATAACTAGATAATTGATTTGGAACTGACAGTGGAGGAAACATGGAATCATTGTGGGAATTATAGAAGCACGTTACCCAACAATTTATCTCTTGAACATTCTCAATTAAGAAAGTACACACTTCCTTAAATCAACTATGATATTAAAGGTATTTAGAGTGACTTCACCGACTACCTCTGGATACAGAGTCAACTTTAGGAGTAATGTTGGCGCAAACATCACACACTACTTAACAATTAGCTAGCGAGTATTGTAGTTAAAATATATTGGAAAGAAACTGTGAGAGGATAATTGTGGCCTTTGCATATTGAAGACAAATAAACTGCGAAATTGTACAAACTACGGGTCCAGGAATGGTTTCTCATCCACTGCATATATTTGGCCACGAATGTATTGGTAGGTTTTTTTGGAATAGCTTAGAAGTGTTTATCATGTTCGTGCATATGAGTGATGTTTATCGATACGTCGTCGATGTACACAAATGTAAAATTCAATAAATCAATGTCTTAATCTATTCATCATTAAAACGAGTATGTTGCACATTTCAAATCAAGCGACTTGTTAAGGAGCTGAAACAGATCATATGCTGTTGAAATTGACATTTTTAGAATGTTGTTATTTGCGATGTGTATTTGATGGAATGACCTAAATAAGTTGATTGCGTTTTCTAAAATTAAACTATCGACTGACAGCTTGTTAATTGACACATTGATTGTTCTTCATTTCTGCATCACTGACCACTTGTTACTCTTTAATATTTATCATTCGGTTGTGTAGTTTGTCCACAAGTTATTGAATAGTTACAAATCGAGTTCAATTATGTTGATTATGTTTGGATTGATTGATTGATTGATTGATTGATTGTTGAAACTTAATTTGATCATTTTACATATTTAATCCACTAATCTACTTCACCTACTGATTCACCTTCAGAATTGTTAACATAGAATTTTTGACACTAAACTACATCATTGCACTTAATCGACGTGGATTACTACATTTGGACACTGATCTCTACAACTCACTTTCAATTCGGTTAGCACAAGTTTATTGGCATCAATAATACAAACATGTCGATGATGGAACCCATCGACACGTATCTATGTCGGATTGGATATGCAATTGTTAGGAATAGGCAACCACATGCCATTTTGATTATCGTCAAAAGTCGATACAATGTGGTTAATACTGTTTTGATGATGAGATTACGTCAGTGAAACAATCAGTTGTATTATGTAATACAATGTGATTTTCACTTTATTCAGTAGGTGTATTCAATTATGAACGAATGTGTAAGACGTTTGTTCATTTGAATAAACCGATAATCTCATGAATTCCACTTACTGTGTAATCGAGTGTATTTCAAGGAGTATAGAATTCGCCTCTTGTCTAGACAATCAAGTTCTATTAGGTGATTAGTGTTTTATGAGTATTTAAGTCAGTGAGTAGATTAGAATTGGATGGACTCGTGTTACTTTAAAGTATGTCAAGTAACGCCAATCACATCACGAATCCACAATCCACGATAGGTTACAGAATTCAATTAGTAATTCAACTATTTATTTATTTACTCACAATTTACAAGTCTTCATTAGGTGAATAATGTAATGCGAATTAAGATTTTATAAGTCCAGCTACAACATCAGATTCAATTGAACATTCATCGCTTCCACGTACTATTCGAAATAATCCCTTCTCACCCCAATCTTCATTCCATGAATTGGCAATCAACCAGTAAGGCGTTTTCTTCTCAACACCCCATCCAATTATGCGTATAGCATGTCCACCAACTATTGAACCAGTCACATGTCTGTAGATTCCTGACTTGTAATTGAGGAAGTCTTCATAAACATCGAAAGCAGCTTCCACTGGTCCATTCATCATAATTTCTTTCTGAATAGCTTTCGCATTATTGGGAACATTGTAAGACATACCACCTAATTTGTGAATGAAAAGTAGGCGAGAATGAAGTTGACTTCAACGTGATTTACTTGATAAATGCGATCATGATTAGTCCGACATTCTACATACACTACAAGCCAATGTGAATAGAATCTGTGTGATGAAATTAAATCAGTTAGGTGTCAAGTGAATTAGTGCATTGATTGACTTCATCCTCCCTGTTTGTTATACGTTAACTCGAACTTACGCCTTAACGACTCAAGTGATAATCAGACCGAAATACTCATCATCTCTCAACTCCACTTAAAGGAATACCAATGCGAAATACACGTTATAACTTGAATTGTCTTAACATAGAGACCATTGCTACATACGCATAACTGACATGATTGTGAGATGTGTTAACGTTGAAAATTGACAATAATCATCATGATTGACGTGAATTTATGAGAAATCGTGTTTCGGACATTCATGAATATAGATGGTCATTGAATGTATGCTGAATCAGCTTTATTTGAATTGCTTAAAATTCTGTGAAATGTTGTGATTCGAATGGGAATGCAAGTCATCTAGTAGATAACTGTGATAACAAACAATTCGTATTGTCAATCTGTACAGTCTGAATAACAGAGTGGATTGATTGTAAGGAGTTGTGTTGAGCATATGAAAGACCACTTACCATAATGCTTGTCTTGTTCATAAGGCGTTTTGTATCCCTTCTGACATTTCTGCTTACATTGAGGTGTTTTGTAAATTTTCGGTCCACACGCAGGATACTTTCCTTTCGTATGATGTTCACATTTCGGAAATGGATACGGTTGACAACCAGTATGATTTTCTTTTGAACCTCCAGTGACAATGCCATCTGTTACCCAATAGTCCCATGCACGACCAGGATATCCACCTTGACAACCCAAACCACAATCTTCACAACAGCTTATTAAATCCACAGCACTCAAATCCACTGATTGTTTTGCACCCGATTGGATACAAATTCGATCAGTCATAGCTTCGACAGCGCCAAATGCCTACAATAATACATTGAAGATGTGAGCATATATTGATGTGAAAGAAAACTCTTAGTGTGCGTTTTAGCCATCACTGTGTGTGGTGTTTGTATAAAAACTTGTCGTATATGAATATAATCATCATGAACATTTCATCAACATTATCAAACACTTCATTGTCTATCAATACTTACCCAACACGATCCACATCGAGATTGATCACGAATTTCTGAGATACTCTTACAACGAGGCCATTTCTTTCGTGAATCAAAGTATGATGGTATTTCGACATCCACATCATGATGATCTACAGTTGGTCGCTGCTTCCGTTTCACGTCTGGATCCTCCCTTCTCGCACCCATGAGAATTCGTGCATCATCCAGTGAATGGAATCGATCACTCTTGTCCGCTTTCCATCCAGCATTTGGCTGATTATTTCAAAAGTAGAAAAAATTAATAATTCTATTAATGTAAACATGAACATCAAATAGGCAATTGAAACGAATTATTGTGATCGTTTATCTATCTCAATGTTAAATTTTGATTCATGCAATAAACTGAAATGGCCAAAATGAAAATGGTGTGCAACATTCTTTTGAATGGAGTGTCATCGCTCACTACCATCACCCCCGATCACCATCATCGGTGAGTGAGTGAGTTAGCGAGTGTAATTTATTCAATGAACTGTGACAACGACCTACCCCCGCCCCTCCATTCACTTAACATAAACAACTAACTGATGTTAACCAACTATGATAAATCATTTGATGATTACACAGAACTTACATGTTGATTGATGAATGAAATCATCTCATCTGACAATGGTTCAATACGTTCATTGTTTCTAGTTGTGACGTGTGCTTTGAGAAGAGTAAACAATGAAACAATACAAAACACGATGTTCAACATGCCACAATGTTTGTTTAGACGATTTACTATTGACAATTACCAACTTCCAACTTACTTATATACACACAACATGGAATGTGTACTTTGAATTACAACAGTTTGATCTTATCAACTTGATGCGTTTTCAAGTAGTTCACCTACTCGGAAGCATAGATTGGTTAAATGTAATGAACCTATTGAAGTAAGCACATTATAATTAGATACTTCAAAGGTATCAAAGTTGTGTATTGTGAAACAGGATTCAAAGTCCATTCATATGATGTCAATTGACAATAAATAACTAAACACGAATTAAAGGCTCCAAAGTTTCATCAGATAATAATCACAATAACAATGAGTGATTTAATTGTGAATATGGAATATTCTGTGAGTGGAACTTTACCAAGTTGCCTCGTTTATGTCTCCACATGCCTCTTAAAATGGTCGATCGATTCAAGACAATAACAAATCGTTTTTGTATAATTTGAATATGTTCGTTTGTTGTTGTTGTGGACTGGAAGTGGTCAGTTAGTGCTGCACAGTCTGTGAAAGTCAAGTGCATACTGTGGTATTTCACAAATATGAATAGAGAATTGGATTGTATGTGGGAAGTGTGATCCACCCGTTACAGGTATTTATGTGTCTATTTGAAAATTTTGATGAAATGTTTCAGATGAAATGTGAAGTATTTGACTAATTAATAATCTGTGCATATTGAGGGATACGGATTTCTGGTCAGGTAAGGCTCATCCCACACAACTGTTATAACATTGTCTATTCATTCGATGATTTTGCTTTATTTCATGTGTATACATTCTGATGTGGATTCATCTCGTTTTGTCTGAATGGATACACAATGAAAGGTGTAAATGAAGTGTGAATGCAAGTTCATACTTGAGGTAATAATAGGTTTTTTTTGTCTCTAAGGATTCAAAGAATTATCCACTGCTATATTCATAATAGTGTTGAATGTCGCACTCCGTGCTCTTCTAACAGGCTGTGAAACATTTTTTAGCGGTGATTAGTCTCTTATTGAAAATGAGTTGAACACTATTGTGTTACAGATTGGAATTATGTAATCAATATGAGAGTCTACATAGTGGATTATTTAGTGTTAATTAGTGCTAGAACTATGCAGTCTATTTATATAATGAACTAATTGCTGAATATTCTTTGATATTTTCATGGCATATTAAAGTGAATATAGATCAGAAATGTAAATTACACCATGATAAATGACGAAATTTTCGCCAGTACACACCTAATGAGGTTTCGAATGTGTATTCTTTTCATATATTAGTATGAAATCAAAGGTTTGATACTTAGATGTGTAAGACCATTGAAAACAGACTATCTTCTAACATCCTTAAAGTAACCATTAGTTTCATAATTATTTAATGAGGAAGAGAGGTGAATACAAACTGTGAGATGATCTACCTACTTAAGAAAGGCATTATTTATCGACGACGTTAGATCAACCAAGAAGCAGATGAGGATTATTATGCAAATGAACAGTTAGTTGAGGTGTACCAATATTTGTTAAGGGGTTCTTAGTAAGCCTCAATTCTGCACAGTAAAGTATAAATACAACCAGTTGGTAGTTTACCAAGTTTACCTAATAATTTAGGTGTTGGAAGTGAATACACGGAGGAAGTTTAATTGAAACGCATCCATCGAAGATAATTTCCTCCTCTTTCTAAACTAACCACTATATTATGATGTAATAGGACTGGTATATATAATCTGTTTCTATTTCATCTGTATTCAGACTGATATGAGTCTATTGAGTGATTTTGTGTACTGTGTTCTTTCTACATTCTGTATCTGTAATAGTTATTTATGTTAGGTCTTATTTATTAATTGATTACAACGATGAACTTGACATAATACTCGAACAGATGATGAACACTTCAAAGTAAATTCAACAAAACTTTCAAAGACGTAAGATTTCAGTGAAAGGTGAAGTAGGTATAACCTTTAAAAACATTAATGGATTCTTTTTAAAGTTGACATATGTTAAGCAAACGATGATAATGACCCAGACTTTTCTTTATACTCCATGATTTCATTATTGTTAGTCTCAATAGAAATGAGAATGAATCAGAGTTACACTTATCCATCTGAAACTTTCAATTCAATTGAAT